>JAVQJX010176010.1:0-17798 GCA_036025115.1 Ambassis agassizii
GATGAAGCTGCTTGGATAAGCAGTGAAACGTCTTCAAGAAAACTCTACAAGTCCAGATGCCTTGATTCAACTCCTTTGAATGAAAATGACCTGGATGACTGAGAACCTTCACAGACATAACTCTTTAGTGTCAATTCATTGGCTGTGAATGAGAAGCTGAAAACCTCTTAAACCTGTGAAAGTCATGTAGTTTCTCCCCAGTTTGTGGCATGTTAATAATTTTCAGAATAAGCAACTGAAAACAGTCGTTGTAGGCAGGATTCGAACCTGCGCAGGGAAACCCCAATGGATTTCTAGTCCATCGCCTTAACCACTCGGCCACAACAACTGCTAACCTGTCTGTCTGTTAATCATTAGCAGCCGGTATCGATCCAGTATGATGATGTACAGGAGGATGATATGAAGGATCAAAAGATAGGGGACAGTGTAGAGTCCTGCTCACATACAAGGGATCGAATCAGCCCCATAGTGTCTTTATCACTTCTGCTGCTGTTACGGTAGGGAAGTACTTATGACCTCTAGTCTAATCTCTAGTGACCAGAGCTCCTTTTGTGGGTTAATGGTTGGCTAACTGCCTTAAACTTCCACAGGGCCATGTGTGGAACTACTTATTAGAGAGGAAAGAAGAGAGAAGAGAAGAAGAAATGTCAGGTTGTGAGTTTGAGGACTTTGAGGTCGGAATCTGACATGTTGTTGTGATTGTGTTGCTGCTGATAGTGCGCTCACCTTCCCTCCTTTTCTACTCAGGAATCTCTTTGCTTTTTCAAGCGATGGTGGTATAGTGGTGAGCATAGCTGCCTTCCAAGCAGTTGACCCGGGTTCGATTCCCGGCCATCGCAGTGTGGTAGTTTTTGCTCTGACCTGAATCAGGATGTCATTCCTAAACATTAGGACCTGTGAGGAATTACTCGGATTTTGTCAGGAATTGTTAAGACTCTCTTAGGAAGTGTATAGCCGGCCATTTAGCTCACAACAACGCTACCTTTACATCCTTTGTAACAATAAGAATGTATCATTAGGTCTACCAATACCATAACAAATAGGTTGTGCTCAGGCAGGAGGTATGACAATAGAGATAAGCAGAGTGGCGCAGCGGAAGCGTGCTGGGCCCATAACCCAGAGGTCGATGGATCGAAACCATCCTCTGCTAAAGATTGAGTGTTTTTGTTGAAAGCTTCATTTAGACTTGGTGTCAGTCACAAGTATAAACCCTGCAGCTGACAGAGGAATGATGAAAAGACCATGCTGGAGATGCCGGGGATTGAACCCGGGGCCTCACACATGCAAAGCATGCGCTCTACCACTGAGCTACATCCCCTCTATGAGTACAATGACTTGATGCCGAATGATACAGTGCTGTCAGCTTACAGTTGACTAATTATTAACAAATTGTCAGATGACTCATGTGGATGTACTTGATATGATGATTCTCCATGTGTAAATAAGGCTTTAATCAATCCAGTAGGAACCAGGAGACTCTCCAGTGTTTGTACTTTATTTAGGTTATGTACTGTTATAAGCCAAAATACAAAGACCAACGCCACATCAAGTTCACTTTATTTCTTGACCACAAGATGGCAGCATTTTTCTTTGTTCTGAAATTCACTGT
Organism: Ambassis agassizii; assembly: GCA_036025115.1. Classification (NCBI taxonomy): domain Eukaryota; kingdom Metazoa; phylum Chordata; class Actinopteri; family Ambassidae; genus Ambassis; species Ambassis agassizii. The sequence continues at coordinate 1,610 of JAVQJX010176010.1, forward strand.
GAATATCTGAAGAAGATAATTTCTAAACATGTTTCCTTGTCTTTAAATGATCACAACTATTGAACTATTTGTTGTAAAGTCTGTGATTCACATTACATCAGGATGGGCAGCACAGAGCTGGTTCTTTTCACCAGAGGGAGCTCTGATGCTGATGCCACAACAGAGTGACACAATCTGTCTGCAGCTCCAGTGTGAGTCAGCTGACCAAAGAGATCCAGCTGTTTTGGAACCACTGTGGAATTTGCACCCTGAATCAACATCATCTTCCTCTTCTTTCACAAAAAAACAGACAATATGTTTTTGTTTGGTCTCCATCACAGCTAAGCAACGCGACACAGAGTCTGCTGCTGCTGCAGTGAGACGCACAGAAAGCAGCATTTTGTTTTATTAACTGGACTGAAGAAAAGTGTAAAAAATGCAGAGTGAGAGCAACATCTGGCACAGATCAAAGGAGGAAAATGAAGGACGCCACTGTTTGGATTTTCTGGAATGAAAACTTGTAGAACGACTCCACTTGAAGTTACACTGCAAAATGATTTGTTCTGCGAGTTTTGGGAAAGTGGACTGAAAAACATTACCTCACTTTGGGAAAGTACACCCATATGAGCAGGAGACTCGGCCAGCTGAGGAGCTTTACATAACACACTGTGTGCTAACAACAACTCTGGAAGCTTAAGACTACATGGAGGTTTCCAAGTTTGTACGAAGCACCTGAGTAATTATGTAAATTACCAAGGTACACAGTGTCTGGCAATGGAGAGGAAACTTGTGTTTTTAATTATTCAGCTCGACTAACAGTGGGCTACAAACAGTCTGAGGCCTCCGAGCCTTTCAGACCAGCCTTAGCCAGATGAATTATACATGAAGCAGAGAGAGCTGAGTGGCAGCAGAGACACACCCATCAGGACTGTCTTGTCAAAACACACTTCTGAATCAGGTGTTGTCGCACAGTGTCACACAATTTGTTGAGATAAGCAAGAACTATAAAGATGTTTTTGTTTCAGTATTGATCTAATTACTCCCTGAGCCGTCCTCAGGTTATTTGAAGTCCTTGTTTCAGTGGAGATCAGCTGATTTTGTATCTTATTGAACTCTTGTGAAAACACACATCCTCTTATCTGCTGACTCTCTGCCCCCCACTGGTCGTGTGCTGAACTGCACCTCATGGACAGGGTGTGCACCCAGAGAGGTCATGATGATTAAATCTATGAAACCTCTCAGTTACATCACCACATTTCAGCTTGTTGTTCTTACAGCATGGACTATGTTTGACTTTTATGTGAGTAGCCGGCTGCTCAGACATGAAGGAAAGGGGCATCGTCCAGACTGAAGTGGTGAAGAAGTGCTCCTACATCTGCATAATCCCTCCTGACAACAAAGGCAGAGAGGGCATGATGAGCAGACCACCCTGGATCTAACAACCCAAGAGACATGGAAGTTGTCAGGGACAGGATGTGACAGCAACAGAGCAGCTGTGGACCCACACAAACAGTCTCAGAAGACAATAAACACACATCAGCAAGTGTTCTGCTTACATTATGTTGTAAATTGGATGTTTATATGATCTTTTAGCATGAAATTAACCCGATACATTATCAACCAAATGTGCTTTTTTGAGAAGATGTGCAGATATGATGTTGTTTGCTCGCCTATTGGGGATATCATGAGCATCCTTAGGAAATGGACTCTGTAATTTAAAAGCCTGCTGTTTATCCGGGGTGAGTCCAGTGTGATGGAGGAGACCAGTTTCCACCCTTTTTGCATCCGGTCTGTGAGGAAATGTTTTAATCCATACAGCTAAAATTTCAGCGGTAAAAGTATTAAGTTGATGACATAGTAGCTCCCCTGATGTTCCAAATGGCCATGGGCTGTATGAGTTGCTATGGCGACAGCATCTTCTGTCTTTTCTGCTCATTTTGAAATATTGAACTAGGTGGATGGGAAGCTACAGCTTTTCCTCAGAGTAACTTTTTCCCATGCATCCCTTCACATTGGGCAGCCAAACAGAAAACTCCTTCTCATTTTAGATAATTTGTGCAATCACATATTTGTTTCTCACAATCACAGAAACATAAAAGAACAAACACATTGTTTACATCTTCAGCTCGCACAGCCCTCCTCCTCCTCCTCCTCTTCTCGTCTCTTGCGTGCAAAGCTTTCCATCAACACCAGTCAGACTAAGCAACATGTTTTCTGTTCTCTCTTTAATCCGAACAGTCCTGTTGAGCTGTTGCATTATTTATGTGTTTGTCATTATTCTCCCTTTGAGCCTCACGGGCACATGCTTTTCCCCAAAACTGTTCACTGCTCCATTTGCTTTGACCAGAGGCGTGGTGGCTACACAGATATTGATAGACTGTGGCGTGTCTGCAGGGTTACACAGGCTGAAAAGGTTGTGTATGATGATGTTAATTAATGCCATGCATGCATTAGATCAGACTTAAAGTGTATCCAGCTGCTTCACATTATGCCACTTTTTTTTCCTGACTTTTGGTGATTCCATCTACTGTGAATGTGAAGGTATGAGCAAGGGTTTTTTCGACCACAATAACAGCTCAATATGATTATCCATGAACCATGACCTTATGTAAAATGAGTGTGCATCATGCCTTCTGGCTTTTGTTCAAACCATCTCGTATAATTTGTTGTTACTTCACAATAATCAGCTGCAGATGTGACCATCTCATTGGCTGCCCTCTGTAATCTTAGAAAAACACAACCGCTCTCTGACATACAGTTTTCTTAATTCAATAACACACAGGACTTTTTAACACCTGTTTTCCATTTCTACGTCCACTGACAGGTCGCAGCGTGAGGAAACCACGTGCTGATGCTGGAAGCCATATCTTATGTGTTAATAACAAAACAAACAGTGCTGCTCATGTGCTCAAAATATTTTTTGATTAGTGCACTCAATGGTTGTCTTACATTATAAGACTACAGAAACCCTATGTATCCAGTAGAGCTAGCTTAGCATTAATAGCCTAGCTCTATCTGATGTTGGGATTTTTTTTGGCTTTTCTGGCTTCACAGTGTTTCTTTTTGTTATGCTAAGCTAAGCAGTTGTGTTACAAGCTACACATTAGCACATCTGAGGTACATTTTAGCAAACTTATTCTCACCACCAGCTTGTCACAACAAGGACAACTGCTAAGGCACTTTTGGAACTGGACCTGCGGTCATTGAGTTAAAGTTGGTCTTACATTGTATTGCTACTGTTTTATACTTGGTCAGGCTTCATAAGAAACATACTTCAACCACGAAGGGACTCGAACCCTCAATCTTCTGATCCGAAGTCAGACGCCTTATCCATTAGGCCACGTGGTCACTGATACAAACATCTCTTCCATTTTCTCAGTTTCCATGGTGACTGGTTCCACCTCATTTTTTTACTACTTTTACTGCTAAACGAAATGAAAATTCATCCCAGAGGGAAAAATTCAATAAAACTAAAACAGTTACAGTGTAGCAGCAACTGTTACCAGAGCCGTGCTCAAAGCATGCACCTGTAATCTGCAAGAACTAAACGAGTAGAAGAAATTTATGGGGTCAGTCTGGAATTAAACTGTACCAGCCAGGATCACTTCCATTCTGCAAAAGGTCAAGCTCTTCTTCTCCTTTTCCTCCAGTGAGCATTACAATGTGGAAAAGTGGCACAGACTCACAGTAACAGTCAAGAGCGTTAGAAGAGTCAATCTATCAAACAGATGGATGGCCTAACGCAAAGTGTTTCTCAGGCTCATAAAGACAGAGGAGGGGTGGAGTCACTCATGCTACATGTTTACCTTCAGGAGTGTGTGATGATGCTGGACTTGTTTTGAGCAAAAACTGTGTGAGAATATAAAGCCAATGTTTTGTTATCGTAGCTACAAACTCCTCTACAAACAAGGAGTCCAACAAAGATAATCCAAATCAACTAGCTTGACATTTAGCATTTATTTACACATTGCTAACATGAAGAAGGCTATAGGAAAGTAAAAAACGTATCATTTTTTCTAGCTAGCATAAAATTATTTAAGATGAATGCATTCATGTTATTGCAATAAGGTTAATCTGATGCAGACTCTGCTCTCAAGAGGAAGAAGTATTTGTTTGTAAATGAAAGGTAATTCTAGCATTAGCTGTTAGCATAATGTTTGTGTGTGCTGAAGAAGGTTCTTATTTACTAGAAACAGCCCATGTAAACAGGACGAGGTGGGGATGTGTGTTGTTCATGACAGCAACAAGCAGCTGAGTAGGGTTATTCTCTGTGTTTTGCATGCATCTCCTGCAGGACTGAAGCCTGCAGCACAAGTGTATATACAGTATTGAGGTTTGTTTTGTGACCAGCCAGAAGCATTTTAGTTGGATTTGGCTTTGTTGCTTCATGCACAGCATCACAAATTGCCCACTTATTTTGTGAAATTGTAACTTTTTTCTGTACATACATACACAAATCATTCATTTCACTGTATAAAGCATTACTCATTCTGGCACTGTTTCAACTATTACAGTTTGAAAGTTTGTTTCAAACGCTTGTGTTTTGTTCCCAGCCGTGCATATATCATTCAGTGACATGTCAGGTCTTTGTTGGATGCACTGATGTATGGGAAGCGAGCTGGGTTTGTGTGGGTCGGCCTCATTGCTGCATGCCAAATGAACGTGCATTCTTGGCCATTTAACTGTGCCGCTCGGCCCCTCTCAGACTAGTATAAGCCGCAGTAATGAGGTCAAACAAGCAGTGTACTCAGATACACTAACAAGACCTCTTTTATTCTCTTTTGTTCTGTATATCTGTGGACAGACTGGCCTGATCTTTCTTTACCTTATAATCTTACTTTCCTCCTGTTGCCTTTACTTTCAATTGTGAGCAGCAGCTTTCTATTGTGGAGGGAGCTCATAATGATGGCCTCCATCATCATGAGAGCAGGAAATGACCCGCAGAAGCTGAAAATTGCACATTTATCCACAATGTGACATTTAAAAGCTGGAGAATCCTCACCCACTGCCATCTATATCTTCAGTTTTAATTACAGCGTGTATATGGGATGGCTAAATGAGCTGTTATCCTTGCTCGAGTAATCAGTATAATTCTGGATGTCAGAAAAGCTCAGCACATTGTTTCCATGTTGAACTTAGTCCTCCAGCTGTTTCAGTAGAAGAAGAAAGCTCAGTTTTCAAGCCCACGTGTGTGCAGGGTAGTTCGACCCCGAGCTGAACTTTTCCTCACTTTGATTCATGCTAAGAAAATGAGAAGCTGTGTTTTACCTGAAAATCTTTTCAAGGTTGACAAACACCTCAAACTTTTATGACCTAGTGGTATTTCCTTTAGAGACACCCTCAGGAAAAAAAAACTTATTTTCAGCCTCGCTGCTAAGAATAGAAAAATGATTGTTGCCTGCATCCGTTCATACACTCTGTATCCGACTGTGGGATGTAATAAAGAAGCAGCTACGACAGGACTTTAAATGTCTGTGAAAAGAAGCAGGCAGATGTAAAACTTCCTGATCTTGACTATGGACGTTTTTCAGATGTTTTTTCATCGTGGCGACCTCTTTTCTGTTCCATCAGATGTCAAACCCATGTGTGCTGTACGTCACTCACCTCAAACAGGCCTGCTGGAACCACATGTTTCTCCTGCACTCCAAATGGAATTGCCATCAAAGCAGCACCAGAGAACCTAGTCGTATGTCTCGCCTGTTTAATTCCCGTTTTAATACTCATATTGTAGTAACTATACTGTTTATATTCACCTTTTCTTCCTTAAAAAGCCCTCTGAAAGCTGTCGGAGTAGCATGTTAGCATTAGCCTGGTGTAACAGATACCTGTGTAATTTGTCATCTGGTTAAATAGAAGTTTTGTAAATGGAATATGTGAAGCATAGTGACTTTTTTTTGTCAATTGTAGGACTAAAAGTCATCTTAGTTTGGACTCATTCTGTCACCTGACCTGGAAGCTATTAAAAATATGTAGTGTTTATCAATAAAAATATGAATATAAAATCAAGAAATCCCAAATCATTTTAACTTGTATGTATACAACTCTTAGTTTGGAGTCACAGGAGCTAGAAACTATTAAAAGAATATATAGATTTTTTCATTAAATATGAAAATGTGCTTTTGTATCATAATTTTGCATCCTTCTTTTCGGCTCTGTGAAATGTATTTAGTAGCTCGGCAGCCACAAACCCAGTGTGTGTGTGATTTAAACAAAGACTTCATGGTTTACATGGAGACATTTGCAAACACAATACTGCATTAGAATATCATCAGAGTGGGTCGTTCTTCCAGCTGACTCCTCCTCCTCCTGCTGCTGCTCTGTGTTTTCCATATGGCTGCTGGAGTTTCATGTTGACTACAGGCTCATCAACTATTCTGTCTGTGGTCAGGGATCATTTGTTTGCCTTTGGCTTGTTTCCCTTAGCGACAAGCTCCTAAACCCGTCGTCGTGATGGAGACTATTCAAAGGAGGAGAAGTGTGCACAAAAAAAAGGAGAGGTGACAGAATCAGACAAACAGAGTCACATGGTCACCTTTCTCACATCTGACACAAACATCCTGTCTTTCAATAGAGTCTGACAATTAAATAGGATTTTTGTTTGTTGTTTTTGTTGTCAGCTGTTTTTTTTTCCATTTTCCAAGCCTGTTAAAGTATGAAGTTACAGAGATAGGAGCAGCTGAGGTCAAACCGAATGTTGATTTTAAAGTGCCATTAGAGCACACTGGGAATTGATTATCCTGATTATCTGCACTGAGGCAGACTGATGATTAGTGATCAATTATAATGAGGAAAAGTACAAAAAAACAACCTTTATAATTTAAAGAAAAATCTGAGGTTTGTCTGACCACATGTGTGAATACAATGTAGCTTCACAAACTGCAGCAGGAAAGAGTTCAGTCCAGCCAAACCACGGAGCTCGACCAGAGTATTAACAACAATGCCAACAGGATCGGACTTTCAAAATAAAAGTCTGACTGGACAAACTTACAAAATAAGAAGCAACTGTGATTCATGCTCACGTACAAAATAACATTTATCTCTGTTTAATACACTTTTTGAAACAAAACTTCAAAATAAAGTTTCACCAGAAACCTCACAATGATTTTAAAATATGGATACATGTACGATTCTTGAGTTGAAACGCCGGCAATGTACAAAAATAATTAAACATAAATAAAAATAAAGGAAATTTAAAATTAAGAATGTAATTTGAAAAAAGTTGTCAGTTGACCTTTTATTTTGAAACTCCAGCCGGAAGCTCGTCTCATAGTTAGAAGTTCACAGCAGCAGGCGGGCGGCCTGTGTGTGCGTGTGTGTGTGTGTGTGTTGAGTGACAGTCGGTGTGTGTGTGTGTCCGCGGGATATTACAAGAGTCTGTGTTCGGTGGTGGCTTTAAAACACGTCGCTTCCTGCGGACACGGTCGGTGAGTGGAACTTTAAATGAACGTTTGCGCACATTAATTAACCTTTGTGTTGTTTTCTAGCGTAAAAAAAATGCAGTGGTTAGAAAAAGCAAAAAAAAAAAAAAAGTTTTAAAGTTACATTTGTAGCCTGTTAGGACGTTAATTTGCTGCTAATATTTTTATCTGACTTTGTCGCGTTCAGGTGGTGCTTTCAAGGGTTTTTGTTTAGTGTGGGAATACTTAGTACTTTAAGAAGTAGTGCTGTTTATCACTTAAAACATCACAGGTGAGCTCAACATTCCCACAGGTGTAGACGGGACCTACACCGTCCACACTAAATTACATCACTTGATGCCAGAAAAGTAAAAAGGTGGAGTAATTTAGACAACGTGTGAAATTAGACACCCGGACCCAAGTCTACAATAGACCGTTTTATTGTCTCTGAACGCAAGCCACGGCGCCAGATATAAAGCTATATTATGTTACACTGTACATGACACACAATATCACAGCTGGGAGTAGGAGACTTCTCTGCACGTAGAAAAAGCAAAACAAAACTGCGTTGATAAATCAGACAATTTAATATAATCACTATTAAATTAAATTACTTAATTTTTTAAGGGTTTGCATGAATTCAGCACATTATTATCTTTTACTACTTTGATATCTCACTTTGCTTTGCTTGCAAAATAACTCATCTGCTGCTAAGACATCTTCAAAATGACTGTTTCATCCAGTGGAGTTTGGCACTGTGGATGCAAACATCCTGCAGCAATGTATGTCTGCAGTTATCTTTAAAACAAACTGCATGTTACCATGATTTTGAGTAAACATATGATTTGCACTGCACCACGGTGTATCTGAAATGTTGAGTAAATGCACATTTTCTCACACACTTTATACAAACACACACCCACATGTATGCACCACACTGTCCAAGTGTTTTCTCCCCTTTCCTTTTTTATTTGGCAGGTAGGTTGGTGCTAAAACTCTGCCAAAATAAATAACCTGTGGGTAATTAGGAAGGCTACTTCTGCATTCTTCTCCCCAGTCTTGGAAGTACATAAGGAAGCTCATTAGTAGCCATTCCCCTCCATCAAATCCTGTGGATGTGAGGTCAGTGAACCCACAGAGACTCGTGTATCTTGTGCTTGAACTACTTTTTAGACTGAGCAACCTTATTTGCTTGAATTTAGTGGTTTAACACCAAACTGTTGACTGAATGCCATCCGCTTGGTGCTGTTGTCCCAGGTGGATCAGGTTTAATGTGACCTGCTGGGGTCACTGATGTGTTTAAAGAGCTCTCAGGTGTTCTCACAGGTATCAACAGGAAACACTGGCTCAAAAAGTCTTTTAAGTTACGATGAGATTTGACTGGAAGGTCACTTTTTCAGTTTGACCTGAAAGCCCTTAGCAGCCTCAGCCTGCAAAACAAGGCAAGCAACATCCTGGAAGTGAATAAACACTTTTCATTGTCTTTTGTATCCGCTGATGTGCTCGTGGTTGTCGTGATAGCAGAGACATAATGATTGGTCATCCCAGTAGAGTGTGTGGCGATGGTGTTAAACTGTGGACGTGCATTATATCCACATCCGTCCAGCAACGCTTGTGTCCTCACAGGGTCTTTATAAATCTTATTCTAGTGTCCAACAATCATAAAATAGTTTTTCAAATGAGACTTTTAGTTGCAGCTTGACATGATTGTGGCTACAGCAGTTTTGATTTTAATTTTTTTTGTCCTCCTCTTTGTGTTTGGATGTTTTTATATTTGATATTTAGCATCATTTCCATCAAGTCTCAGGTTCCCTGCTAGTTTTTAAACTGATAAATCAACTTTTTTCTTAGAGCTGGAAGACATTAGCTAAGCTAAGCTAGCTCCTGACGTCTGACACATGTTCTGTGTTCACTGAGCCATAAAACAACAGTTCCTCACAATCAAATGTCATATTTGATAATCCATCTTCCAGATATCTTGCGTGTCTATGCTGGATGTATCACTCGATCTCCGTTTATGTCAAGTCCCCCTGACACTGCAAGCTGTTTTGCTTTCACTAGGTGTTAAATTAAGTTTTTGCCTACAGTTAAGATAAGTTTTTAATCATTGATTTAGCATAAAAGCTACTGGTTAAGGTTTGGCATTAAAAGGAAGGACTTTTAGAAGGAAAGTCATTTGCATTGTGGGGTTCTGTTTTCAAGGGCTGAAATATGTTAGGTTTTTCTGGTGAGTATGGGCTGCGGTGAAAATATCTGATGATGGAAGGGAGGCGATAGAATTATAGGCTTGCAGACTCCATGTAGGAAAGGAGGTCAAATGTAACCATAATGTTAACTGTGTGTTCATTACTCTCATCATGGCGATGATGGACTGTTCCCTAAACCTAAGGCCAGGGTTACTTTACAAATAACGGTTCATTTTCATGACGACGCAGGTTATTTATTGCCTAAACGTATCCTGTTATATCTCTCTCCTGTGGGTCATATTTGTAAGCTAGAGACAAACGACCCGTTGTTCAGTTTTTCAAGATGAAGTTTCAAAGGTCCCATATGTTATGCAAAGTTTGTGCATCAACTAAACTCATCATAAGAGCTTGTTTGTGCACCACCTGCAGTATTTATTTATTTACTAAACTCCAAATTGTGTGTGCACACTTAAATTCAATAACGTGTGCTTTTTTTTTATTGAGTGTTCCCAAGGTCTCCACCTTCTGTGTTTCATATGAGAAGCTGCCAGCAGAGGTCAGTTACATAAGCCTGTTGAGTGTTACATCATTGTTTTGGGGGGCCCTGATTCAGAGAGCTGGAGCAGGGGACTTTCAGATGGGCCTGATGGGTCCACTGCCTCCCACAGGTTCCTCCACCCTGCCCCTCCATCTGAATCTATTGGAAGCAGATGTCAGTGAGTCGCTCCTGCTGGGAGGCTCCACCTGTAACATAGGAGTTTTTTTTTGTCCATCAGTGTTTGTTGAGCCGATGTAGAAATATGATTTGGGTGGGCTTGGTTGCCATGACATCACAAGAAAAGCATGCAAACAGGAATGATTTATAGATCTACAATCCTCAAAACAACCCCATCTCTTTGGTTCACTGGCAGTAAATCAAACATCCAAAATCTCATAAATATTCATAAAAAACCTTTAGTGGGTCAGAGTTGATTTATAGTTAAACAGTGTTGTTTGAAAATCTACAATAAAATGACTCTAAATGTCACAATGTAAGCTTTTTTTTTGCTATTTCTGCCATCTGGAACTCAACAACAAACAGAATGGGGGGGGGGGGGGAAGTGGAAAGTGGCTTTTAAGTGGCTGTGTGTTCTCTTGAATCAGCACCCATATTATGTTCCAGATCACTGCTATTTGGAAACACACTGCTGTGTCTCCCTCCCTGTAAATAGAACCTCTTCAGATCTGCAAAAAGCTTTGTACAATGGAAATTTCCCTCTAAGGGATTAATAAAAAGTATCTTAAAAAAAGTATCTTAAATACAATTGGATTCTGCTGCTGTAGTTACAGTATTTTAATTTAATTTATTTTATTTTATGCAGTATTTTATTATGCAAATCGGACAGAATCTCTCTGTTGTTCTGGTGCCTGACTTTCTGCTTGATTTGGTTGGTGCAGATTGACATGTTTTGAGCACGGCAGAGTGTGTATATTTTGCGAAGCAGCACGCTGGAGGGTCATTTCTGGGATGTGAACATTTTAGGGATTGACTCCCTTTTCAAGCCAACCTCTGCTAGAGGGACTACAGGTTTTGACACTTCCACAGTGTCTTTCTTTCTCAGCCTCCAATCATGGGGCTGGATACTCTACATATTGTGTATCCATATTCATGAGGGGCGCTGTAAAATCTGAGATGCAGTCACAGTGGCGTCTTTCATCAGTGGGATAGATGGAGGCAGATGTAGGTCACAGGGACAATGTTGTACATTATTTTATGGCATTCATCCATATTCTGGAACAGCTGGTTATATTGTGTGTTTCTTGTGTTACTAAAGTGGACATACAACCCCAGCACAACACTGACTCCGTTAATGATTTGTTGTTCCAGGTCCAGGGTGCGTTCAGAGACAGCGCAGACACTGGAGGAACAAAAAAAAAGTTGAACTCTTCTGTCAGCGGTCATCTTGTGAGTACAACAGCACAGTTTGTGCTGCTCATTAAAAACAAAAATCCATCACACACACACACACACACACATTGATATGGTGCACTTCCTGAGGTCAGGCCTTTACAGCTCCAGCCTCGCTCCGTGTGTTTGGCTGCTTCAGTATTTGTCAGTGACATCATGTGCTTTCTATGATGAGGTGAATCAACAACAGACCACGGCTGTGCAGACAATGCCAAACTTTACACTCCTCACCATGGTAACAGTTTGTGTGCCTGTTGTGGTCATATTTCTGATTTTCCCTTATTTTTAAGGAGGTTTTGACTCTGCATCCAGTTTTTAGTTCTATTACTGCAGCAAACATTTACATTACATTATGTCTTGTTTTCATATTTTTAGTAGGGGTTCTATATTTTTATGATATAATTAAAGAGGCTCAGATCATAAAGTCTTTTTTTCTTCAAATTAACTGCACCCTTTCACAGTGTTTTGTAAAATGGCCAAAGCTTTTCTATCCAGAAATCTAAAAGACCTGTTGTGTTTTAGTGTTTGTTTGTTTTTTTAGCATCTTGTTACAGCATGGAAACCCTTGACAAAATGTAATTTTGCATGTAGTTTGCATGCAGATTAAACAAAGCAGATGCTCTGTGCTCACTGGGAACGAACCTTGACTAGTTGTTGCTTCCAGTCTTCATGCTAAGCTAAATTAGCTCCCAAATTACTGCGCTGTAGAGCCCTTTGTTTCTCTCTCTCTCTCTCTCTCTGCAGGCTAAAGTTCTGCTTGATTTTAACAGCAGCCTGTTTGTTTTTATTGTTGGCCACTCTCTCCTCCGTCAGTTTCTTCTCCTCCACCTTGCCTGGCACTCACTCACAGTCCCCTCCCCCTGCACAGCTGACATTCTTTGTGGACTACATGAATACCTGGGTGATGTAAATCACCTCAGCCACTTAAAATTTATGGTGCGGTATCTCATCCTGCTTTTATAGCATTCATGGAAGAGGTTGTGTGAGGTTTGACTGAGCTTATTATCTTTTTATAGGTAAGCTGTTATGTGGGCAGTTCACATTGATAACCTGATATTCTAATATTAATAGTCCAGCACCATCTCTCTCACTGATGGACGAACTTTCTGCTGTTTGTGTTGCGTTTCTAGATGTTAAGAAGATTTAAACCTCAGCAGCTGTTGTGTTGACACAATAGGTAGTGTGTTGCCAAGTGCACACACACACACACACACACACACACACACACAGGCTTGAGTGGCCTAATTGTGTCAGTGAGTGAGTGGTGCACTGAGAGCTTTAGCAGAGACCCTGATGGACTCTCACCGGTGTGTTTTTTGTTTTTTCTAGCCATCTCAGATTGTCCTATTTTTGCTCTCAGGGCTGTGTGTTTGACTCCCTTTGGCTCTCCTGTTCGCTTCGATTGCACCTGTTGAAGAAGGACAAATGAGCCCTCATTATTCTTAATAGTGTAGTGACCTCATGCCACACAAGGGAAATGTACACTACCTGTTCAGAAGACCAAAAGACATTAGCTTCTTTAGCATTTAGCATTAAAAGAGCCAAATAGTTTCTTGTGTGTGGAGACTAATGATGCTTTATGCTTCAAAAATGTGTCGTTCCGACTTTCCTTTTTACTTCCACTTCTAAAACCAAACTTTTACCTTTTCGATAAAGGGTAAAGTTGTGAAGTTACTCTTTAAAGTCTGACTATACACATGTGAGAGTAGCAGATCTTACAGCTTCCTGCTGTTTGCTCAAACTATAATTTACTCCTCAGTTCCCTGAGACTCTATACATACTTATACATATCCACCTCCAGTATAAATAAACAATCCCTGTCTAAATCCACCCACATGGTTCCCTCTATAAATTAGCTGCATGTACGTCTACGTTCGGTCTATTTTAACCAAACAGGCTCTGTGTTTTTTTTTATGTTTGAGTGGACTTCAGATAACTTCTGATGAAGCTCACGGTCATATACCAGATAAACATGACTCACGCTGAAACAGGACACCCACAGTGACAGCAGGTCTGATTCAAACAGAGGTTGTAAAAAGGCCATGCCAGTTGTTTCAGTACAAATGTACTTAGTCACATGTAATTGACACTCTGATGCTGTCAGAAGAGAAACTCCGGCCATCTGCTGCTCCTCTGACTCATTCAATAAAAAATATCAGTCTAAAAGCTGATGATGTAGCTGTGTGTGAGGTCAGGGTCTCAATGGTTCATTTTCAGGTGCTCACACTCTGCCTCATAGCCTCTACTCAGAACTGGGTGATGAGTTAAACAGGGAGGCGTGACACACTCTCACCTACACCTGGTGCTGCTCGTCATTGTCCTTGGTGTGCTGCCATGCTGGAGTTTGCCTTTTATAGGAAAGCATTTGTGCAGGATGCCTGAGATGGTAAGAGCGTGTGGCTGTGACTGTAACCTTGATGCATATCTGCTGAATACTGATCATCACATCAGTGATACTCGTCATTAATCTGATAAACCCCTTGTCAAAGCCTGATTAGACCAGCAGACAGTAAAGCAACAAAAAGAAGAAGTTCTCACATCTCACATTTAATGAGCTGACCCATGATGACCCCACAATACCTTAATTGAGATGATAAATTACACCAGTTTGGCTTGCTTCTTAAAACTGCTGTACTTTTATATTAACAGTACATAGAATAGCTGTAGAGCCAGTTATATTTTTCATTTTCTTCAGTCTTCTTTCTAAGCTTGTTGTCTGGCCCACAAACACAGCAGGGCAGCTGTTTCTACCACAAAAAGCTGTCTGATAAATCCACTGTTCTCTTCCTGCCCAGCACCAAATTGCAGACAGACACAATTAGCAGCAGCTGCTTGGTGAATATAGTGAAGCGGTTATCCACTACAGAGACAGATATTTAATAAAGGAGGACTAAACCAGCTCTGAAAAGGTGAGTTTTGCTTACTCACCTTCACTAACAGTAATGTTTTTGTAGATAAAGTTTCATTTGCATGCTTTTGCTGGTCAGACCTTCTTTTGTTGGCACTAGAAACCTAACATTTTGGCTTTGGTTTATATCCAGAGATGTTTTTTTTTTCTTGATCATAGCTGAATGCTGGGGCTTCAACAGAACATGAAGCTATTCACACACACGTTTGTACAACTTCAGCAGGACACTTGGTTGCAGAACTTCTTTTAGTCGAGATCAAAGTTTGATGAAAAAATACACCACATCACTAACTCGTTCCATTATTGCTGCACCATGGCACGGCTCCTCCTGGAGGAACCAGAATCATGTTTGTGTCTGGATTTATGTCGGTTACAGCCGTTGGGCTTCAGCCATGTGGGAATGTAGTTCCCTCTGTTTTTTTTTTCTGGTTTACTGTCCCTCTGTTTGACTCATCAGGCCTGCTGGAATTAATAAAAAGGGATTCCTACCCTTCCTATCTCTGCCGGGTGACTTGGTCATCCTCATTTATGGCTGGAGCTCATTAGGACAGATTCCCATTTCTGCTCATCACTGTCATAATGTTCGTTAGCGCTGTCAGACACACTCCAGGTGTACGTCTCCGGGCTTGGTTCCTAGTGATCCGCACCCAGATGCCCAACTCACTCTCCAACTGTTACTGTTGCCTAAACTGGGCCAAAGCTCGTGTCACCGCCAATCCCACCCTGTGGTTTTGTGGGCTGTGGTTACTGTTGGACCGCCAGCCTGGTCATGTGACTCCTTATAGTCCTTCCCCTCTGACAGTCTCACACTTTGTCTGTCCTGTTCCTCTCTACTATGTCTTGACTTTCTCTTTGTCTCTCTGTGGACTTTTACTGGAGATTTTTTGTGAAGAACAGCTAGAAGCAGAGGAGCTATGAAAGGTACAGTCCACTGCTGGTCCAACATTTCAGTCTCAGTTTTTGTCTCTGTGTGATTGCTCTCATGGCCGGACCTACCCGCTCATTAATGTGCTTTAAAAGCCTGTTTGTATGCTGGGAGCTGGGGCAGCAGGCTTTGGAGAAGACGGGGGTCTGGTTAATGTAATGCCAGTTTTGCTGCTGCTGAGTAGGTCATGGCAGTGTAGGATGATAGAGGTGCTGTAACTGTCATTAATGGGTGCTGTCAAGATAATTTCTATGAATGGAGGTTTGGGGGTAAAATACACCTTAAATCTTTTAATGTTTTGATTTCTAGTGATTTTTTTTTTTCAGTGCGCCCTCTTCTCCTTCTCCCTTCATTCTGTCATCTTGTCCACTCTAACCTCTTTATCTAAGCTCTCTGAAGCTCTTATCTGCTCTTTGGCTGTCTATTTATGACCACAAAATAACACCTTGCGCTGCTGTATAAGGTGCTCATGGGAAGCCTCGTCTTTGGTATAGGCCTGATGGGCACTGTGTATGATGTGGAGTTGGTGGAGTGATTAGCAAGATAAAAAAAAAAGAAGCTTTCTGACTTGAAATGTCAATTTGTCAAAGATTTGTTACCTCATTTACCTAAGTTGCCATGGTAACAACAAATATTGATCTGATTAGGGCTGCAATCAACCAAAGAAATTGTTGGTCGACTGAAGCCCTGAAAATTCAACCAAAAAATCGACTAGCGACGGGGTGCGGCGCGGCGTGCGGCAATTATACATGACAGGCGATTCTGGGAGGATTATCTTTATTAAACATCAGATCTAGGCTCTACACATTACTGCCTGTGGACACGGATTAAGGTAAAAGGAAAAAA
>JAVQJX010176025.1:0-10672 GCA_036025115.1 Ambassis agassizii
ATTATATATGTTTTTTCTTCTTTATTAAACCTTACATTTTATGTTCTAATGTCATTTTTTAAAGGGTTTGTGAAAAATTTAAATTATTTTGTAAATTTATGGCTTCATTGTCATTAAAAAATCATTTTTTTATTATCTTTAATTTGTTCCTCATATTTTTTTTTTAAATTTAAACATTTTGCATTTAGCGAGGGCTTAAAATAAAACTTAATGTTATTGTGGTGGGTTTAGTACAGCTGATTTCATCAGGTAGATTTCATGCATGCATGCCGACGAGGAGTTAATCCTTCAGACTGATATGTCAGACTACTGATATGCTACATATAGAGTCCACACAGTAACAAAGTGAACTCGGTCCCTTTGCAGGATTTAGGACAGATAAAATAGAAGCTAAAATAGATCAACCAAATATTTAATTTAAAATCTGAGACCTTGCTCGGATCATTATTTAAAAGGTTAGCACCAAACTTTGGTCATGCTTCAATAAATTTTGGTTATCATGGATTAGACTTAAACAAGCATCAACAGAACAGCTTCTTCTCAGTTTGACTGGACTGATTTTTTTTTTTTTTTTACAATAGAAGCAGGCAAAAATATCCCATAATGGGATGAAGATGTGAGGTAGAGGATTATGGTCTCTTGCTTAAGGACTTTACTGATGATTTAGACGGACTGTTCTCACAGGGTGTGATCTTCACGTGGATGAAGAGGGAGGCGGGTGACAGGCTCGAACCGTCCAGCTTCAGCAGGCGGACGTGACGATAACCTGAGGAGGCAGAAGGTCAGGAGAGGCTGTACCGATGCTGTACAAGAACAACAATGTTAACACAAACCTGTGCGCAGGCTGGTGAAAGGCAGCGTGTACTGTCCCAGGAAGTCGTTACTAGATGTGTAGTCGTAGTCCTCCACCATAAAGCGGACCAAAGCCAAGTCAGGGACGTGGACGGTGAAGTTAAAGGTGCAGTCCCACCGCGGGTTAAAACCTGCAACACAAAACCACCGTTTGGACGTTTGTTTTTGTGCGCGTCATCTGTGTGTTAATGAGTAAATACCATTGTTGTCAACGTGATGAGTTTTCTTCTTGTTGTTGTCAATGGGGACGCCGTGTATCTCCACCCACACCTGAGGGTCTACAATGGAGCTGGGTTTGTCCCAGTCCGGTTTAGGCAGCTGTTGAGCTGAAATAACCTGAAGTGACAAAAAAAATGACTTTTTCTAATCCAAGAAATTCATTTTTTAATCTTTTTTTTAGAGCTTTTATACCCTTAAAACCTCTGGCCTTCATTTTAGGCCTTTGACGTCTTTTCATATTTTATGTGATTTCTATATAATTACCTTTCTCAGACTGATGTAGCTACCATCTTACCCGAACAGTGAGCAGGACAGGCTTGTGGCCGGGGCCTCCTCCAACGTTCTCTGGGTTGAAGGTGGTGCCGGGTTGTGTCATGAATGGAGGCTTCAGGATGTACCCGCACAGACTGTTCTGTAGGAACCGGCCTTGGTTTAAGTCCATCTGCTCACCGGGTGTCTGAAAGTTCAGAGCAACTGAAAAAAAAACAAAAAAAAAAACAGGGCGGTGTCATGACAGCACAGCCAGCTGAACATAGTAACATAAAACAAGCTCCCACCAATCTGACAGCCTCCGTTCCACATCTCCTGAGGGTTGTAGTTGGAGGACTGGAGGCGCTGGCCTGAGGGGTAGATCCTGCTGAGCTGGTGACTGTTGTGACGGACGAAATGCATCCCTGCAGGACCAACGAGGAGACTTCGATTAGTCCAACATGCTCCTTTGTCCTCATGCTACCTTCATGATGTGACACATTATACCTGAGTCCTTGATGTGCCTGAGCGCCTCACTCTCAGAGAACGACGACATGTCCGTCGCCGGGCTTTTAGCCGCTTCTTCAAAGCTTCTAAAGGGAACGCTGCGAGTGTACACCACCAGCTCCGACAGCTCTGGACTCAGCTTAGACACACCTGGCTGGGATCACACAAAGACACCGTCACAAAATCCCTCATTCACTAAAAAATAAAGCTGCGGATTGATGGTGTCTCACCGACCTTTTTGTCCTCTTTCTTCCTTCTGGGTTTTCCTTCAGTCCGGCTGGACTCTTCATCTGAGGAGCTGAGGTCTGAAGAGCCAGATGAGCCTTCGTCTGCCGACTTCTCCTTTTTCCCCTTCACAAGGATTTTACCTTTGAGGTCCTGCAACACATCACACTCAATATGTCAGGCATGTTACTTTTGTCTGCAGTGGGAACTGGCTTTCAACAGCCTGTATTCTTGTACATTGCTCCCTCACGAACCTTTCTTTTCTGCTGTTTTTATGATATTAAACATGGCAGCTAAAGCAACAATTAGCTTAACTTTTTAAGCTAATTGAAACTCATCTCGATCATAGACTGTATATAAAGATAGACGATGTGGCTTCACCTCTCCTCACTTCCTGCAGAGGAGGAGCTGCTCCAGCCACTCACATGGCTTCTCTGTTAGATGTTAGAACAACCACTTAAATATAAAGGCCATAAGGTATCTCTTATGACTTGTTATACTGCAGACAGCCACCAGGGGGCGATCCAGATGCATTAGCTCCTTTATATATTACAGAAACAGCTGCTGACATTAGCATGCTAATCGTTATAATTAATGGATGTTGCTAATAGATGCTAGCTTAACAGGATGTATAAATAAAATCATGTTATAAACACACATATGGCAGTCACTGCATCACATTTTGCAGGAGCCTCCTGGGGGTGTGATTTCTGGGTCACAGCTCATTTGTATGCGCACCATTCCTCATGCAGATGTTCTGATTATGAGGGAAAGTAGAATAAGTGGGACACAGAGGAGCAGATGGCCTCAGATTCCCCATGTAAGACTGAAATCCTATCAGACCGAAAAACAATCACAGGCTATTTTTAACATTTGATTGAAAAATAGGAAACACATTACAGATATTTTTTTTTTTTATATGAAAGCCCTTTAATCACATTAGACTTCAGATTTAACTTTGTTAAAAGGGACTGAGTACAGATCTGATCCGGTTACCTCTGGAGAAGGCAGGTAGCGGGTATCCTGACCGTTGAGCGGCTTGGTGAGCAGTTTATCCCCCAGGATGGATCGCAGGTGTCGAGCCATGACTGTCTGCTGCTCCACAGAGCAGTGGTTCTCCAGAGACAGGATCAGAGGGTAAGGAGAGGCCTGTCAGAGGGGGACAAAGTCAGGAAGAGGATCGAGGATTCCCCTTTGATCACAGAAAGGGACGGTACTCACTTTAAAAGCGTACTCGTTGATGGTCTCAATGACTTCTACAAAGGGCACTTTGGATGTGAGTGTGTGTCCGTGATAGATGACTGGTTCTCCTTTATCTCCATCCCAGCAGTCCAGCTCCACACAGCGGCAGCCATGATTCAGAGCCCTACGAGACAAAAACCTTCTTTTCACGACCATCCTGACACATTCATTCACTGTTGAAACCACAGATTTGTGTTTAGTCAACATCCCGATGAGCCACTTCCCTGAATATGTTTTCCCACATAGTGGACAGTCCTGAATGGAGCTGATTCACTGCTCTGAATGATCTCAGGTCACCACCTTTTTGAACCCTCAGGATCCTGCTCTGTAACCAGGTGCTCTGTGAACCTGGACCTAGCAGAGCCGAACGTGTCTTACCGTATGTACGGCTCTGTGCTGCTGTCGCCCGTCAGCTGGTCCTTAGTGAGGTAGGTGTTGTGGGAGGAGGAGATGAAGTAGTGTGCCAGCGGGTGCGTCATGTTTTGGTAAACTCTGGCGTGTTCCGGGTTAAACACACAGTTCTCCTTCGACAGCATGTACATGGTGAAACCGTTGGGAGTCATGAACTGGTTCTTCTGGGCTGTACTGGGCAAAAGGCACAATTATATGTCAGCAGGTAGATACTTCGATCATTGTATTTAAAGCTACAGAGTCTAATGTTAGACTCCCCCTGGTGGCAGGGAGAGTAATTACACCATCAATAGGACTTCTGGCTACATCGGATGGGTCCACAGATTGTAAATAAATGAACCTTCTATTATCTTAATCAGGACAGAAGAGCCCCCCTGTGGCTGAGGGTGGAACTGCACCCTTTATTTCTGAGTCGTGGAGGTCCCCCTTAGAGTAAACTAGCTTAGCTAGCTTGCTGTATCAAACAATGAGCTAATATTCTCCCTAGTCCAAGCAGACTGAAGACGTCTTCCTGTAAACATGTTTTTTTGACTCCCCAGCCGGATATATGTTGTCATTTATTGTTACTTAGCACCGTACCCCACTCGTTAAGCTCGTAGGTAAGTATGAGGCTTTGGGCGTGGGTGACTGATGAGTCCTCCCCCTGGTCTGTCAAGAAATCCCTCAGGTCCACAGTGGAAAGTACGCAGCCGTTTGCAGAGTAGCGGATAAACACAGCGTCCAGTTCCGGTCTCCGTAACAACTCCCTGCAGAAAACTTCGATCTCCCCGTGGTCCAGACGACCGTCAGCGGACCGGTCACATTTCTGTCAGGGACACACACACACACACACACTCTCAGTGGAAGTCACATCACCCTTAATTACTGCAGTGTGTGTGTTACCTGGAAGAGGCTGCGGGCATACTGGTCGTTCAGGTCAATGTTGATCATCTGCAGCAGCCCCTGCACCTCGTCGTAGCTCATTTTGTCGTCATGGTTCTGATCAGCCCGACTCAAGTAAGCATGGATCCAAGTGACACACAAACAGGGTCAAGGAAGAAAGATCTTTAAGGGGGGGGGGGGATCTACAGGAGACATAAACAGACATCTATTTCAAGGATATTGGTTCAGTTTCTCCTTCTGGGTCATGTTGTCCACCCTCTCCTGTAAAGTCCGGATGCCGTGCACCCAGTGCTGCGCCTCCTCCTGGCTCTGACACAGGAGGTCCAGACTCTTACGGGCCCCTTTGAAGACCACGGTGAAGCACCGGCTCTCGGGCACCGTGCCAGCCATTCGACGCAGCATCTCTGACTGGCAGCCTTCCCGAACACACTCCACCTCCATGACGGAGACTGAAGGATGAAGGATGAAGGACAAGTGAGTTGAAGACCAGTGTAAGTTCCACTAAAGCACATAACAGCAGCTCTTAAATCACTGATGTAGTGATGAATGAAGCCTTTAGCTTCTGCAGCGCGTGAAATAAATGCATTACACAATCACTGTATCCCCGACTACACTTTAAGCATTAGCAGTGCTACTTAATAGATATTATACTTCATACAGAGAAACAGCAGGTGTAGCATCACATCATTTCAATGCTGTGTTGTTGCTTTAAGACGTCCTGTTTAGCTGTTAGCTGTAGCCTCTGTTTGAATCTGTGGCTGAGCACCACACAGGTAAACAGAGGTTAGCACACTTAGCATCCATTAGCGCTCTTTCACTTCCCTACATAAATACATTTGACATCATTATTTATGACAGTGGGTTTGCAAGTTTGCATTACATGCATTTGCAAAGGTTTCCTGGCTTTCTGCACTGCTAATATTTGACCACTATTTCTGAGCCTGTTAAATTTGTTTTGTTTATCTGGAGCGTCCATTGCTTGTTTCAGGTGTGCAGTGACGTCACAGGCTGACAGTAACTTTGTTCCTGGACTATTTAACATGTTAACGGCAGGCGGAAATGCCTGTTTACTGGAAAAATGTATAAATATAAGAGGAATAAGAGTGTCCTGATGGAGATTTTATGTTTATAGACCACTGTCTGCTCCGTCCTGATTGCATGTTCCTGGTTTCTTTGTTGTTTTTTTTAGCATGTTTTGCTTATTTAACATGGACCTTTGTGTGCTTTTAGCTGGAGCAAACTCTGCTCTGTTGAAATCCAAGTTCATAAATTATTTTGGTTTTCTATTTTTTTTGGGGGGGGGGACTGAAACTTCATGTGAGCATTGAATTTTTCTTGAAGTCTTTATGAATAAAAGTAAAAAAGAGAAACGAGTTTGGGAAACACTGAGGTGGACCACCCAGGAGTGTGTGAAATAACTGCTTGTACAGCGTCCATGCTCCAGTTAAAACATGTAAATTAGGATTTAAATTTAGCCTGTGAGTGTGATTCTGATTTAGGAGTTCATTAATAAGAGGAGGTGCGTGTACACACCCAGCGTTTGGTGGTTAGAGGAGGATCTTTAAACATACAAACCTGCACACGCGCCACATCACACACAAATCTGACCTTGAAGCAATTAAAGGACTCGGTGGTTGAGCCGTATGGTAACTATATCTGACCAAACCACAGTCTCCACGGCCGACTCCCAGCACCATAATGTCCTATAATCTGACTGTTTGAACTGCAGCAGGCCCGGCAGCCATGTTTGCTCAAAATAGATGAGCTCTGTAATCAAGATGGAGTGAGGAGCAGAGGGACAGAGCAGCCCGAACGCAGCAGCAACGGGTAGCACTTAAACATGACAGAAATAGACGCAGTTAGTGGAGCAAAGGACGACTGCTCGTTACCAATTATCATGCAGAGATGGCTCCTGTAAGCTCTGGGTGGGGCCACTTGAAGGATTAGTTTAGAGGCTGAGGAGTTACGGTGTTCACAGACTGCAGTGGGTGTGTTTCTGTATTTTCTTGTGTGGGAAAAAAGTCATAATTGTATGTGTCTTCATGCCATGTTCATTTGGATCAATAACTGCTCATGATGCATTTAAAGTCAATGGAAACACATGTAACTCACAGGACTGCTGCTCTTTGGCCCGGCTGGACGTTTTGTGCGACTGACACCACACAGTGACGCCGTCCTCCAGCAGCTTCAGGGTTCGTCGCTTCTGCCAGCGAGGCGAGCGGACCTTCAGAGAAACGACTCCATTAAGCCTCAGTTTATTACATTCATCTCATCTCTCTCTCTCTCTCTCTCTCTCTCTTTTTTTTTTTTTAAATAATATCTATATACCTTCACCATACTGGAGCCTTGCAGCATCAGCTTCACATCTTCATCCTCCTCCACCCCTGCATATAAAAAAACAAACGGAAGAATCTGTGATGCAGGCTGAAGGAAGCAGACACACTCAGTATAGAAAAGGGACGATGAAAAGATGGAGAAAGTATACAGCAGATTTAGACGCTGGTGGGGCCATATGGGAGCTCTGTAATTGTGATATTTTGGTCCTGAATGGAGATGAGAGGGAGAAGACGACGAGTGCATGATGTTGATGAGGAGGAGACAGGAGCTGTGCTTTTGTCTGTATTTGTGTGTTTCAGGTAGATTTTGCATTTATTTGCATGGAAACCAGACGACTAGAATCTTTTTAGTGCATGTTGTTTTGTTTAAATTTGATGAATTGTAGCTGTAAAACAACACGATGCGTTTAAGGACCATTATATGCTGGATTCCAGATGATTTAGAGTCGTTCTTTTTATTGTTTACAGGGATTGTGTTCGACCAAACCCTTTTGACATACAGCACATGTTCCATTTCCAAACAATTTCTTCTAATATCACAAGACAAACAAGGAAGTGGAGTCATGTTTGCACTCTCAGGGCTGATGAATTTCTGCAGAACACAACAGGGTGGACTAATTTAACGAGGACTCTGCTACAGATTAGCTTAGCTTAGCATAAAGAATGAAAGTCTCCTTTCGGGTTAATCTGTGTGGAAGCAAGAAAAAAACATGACTCTTATTTTGGTGCACTATCTTGCAGGAAGTAGCCGTGAGAAGATGCAGGGATGCACCTGCATCTTTACAGCCACAAAGTATAGATATATTTTTTTTTTCTGGCCACATTCACCAGTTGAGTCATTGTCAGTGTGTACACACACACACAGCTGCCTGGATGACACAATAAGATCAGTAAAGTGATGAGTATCCAGTGACCTTTAGAATATATGGAATCTAGGTTATCTCAGATATCCATGAATACAGACTTAAAGGTCGTCATGCAGGTTTACAAAACATTTGTTTTGGAGGGAGGTGTATGAAACATACAGAGAACTCTCCTCCTTCACACGTTCTGCTGAGTCAGAAGGCTGTGGTTTGGGATAGGCTGATTCACTACACGCACAAAGGCGTCTTGATACTGAGAAAACACACACACACACACACAAACTGTGAGAGAGGCACGTCTGCACTGAGCGTTTATTTACTCTGCAGATAAAGACCAAACATTAAAGCCAATGTGCTGCACTAATACACACAAAGGCCTGTGATCTTATGACCAGTCAGCTGGACAAAATGTTGTTCCCGAGGATACAAAGAGATGAATAAAAATAGCACCTTACACTAAAACATTCAAACATTTTTTTTAAAGGTTTTCTGGACATATGTGTGTGTAATGTGATGCTTTTAACATGAAAGTCTATATGGAGATTGACTCACTTTAACAGCTGACCCTTCTAATTTTTGTAGCCTTCTGCTAAATTATGATCTTCTTCCTGGAAATGTCCCTTCCTTCCTTGTTTTTTTTTTTTTTTTTTTTTAAATTTGATGCTCAAACCTGCTTCAAGAGGCTGCGACAGACAGACAACATTTAAATAGAAATGAATTGTTGCACCTGACTGACTAGTTTATTACATAATAATGTAAAAAACCCTCATTTTTAAGATTGAATGATAGAATAATAATAGTAAAACCTTAAAGTCCTTTGAACAGCTCAGCCCTGTCTGTTATTACAGTGGCCAGCTGTCTGTCTGTCTGCTTTTCCTCCCTGATAAACCTGGAATATCTCCTCTGACCACCTGTTTATTTTGTTTTTTTCTCCTCCCAGTGTGGGACAGTTTAAACTCAGCACACAGAGATTCAGAGACACACAAAGTTTTTTTTTTATGTGCATGAAATCAACGAGAATTTGTTTCCTAAATTGATATTGAAAATTATAAATTGAATTATTGAAGAAAATATGTCATAAATCATAATTTTCAGACCAATCAATGGTTGCAACTTCCATACATTATAGATTAAAACATCGAAGTGTTATTACAATATGATTACAACTCTTATAACAGTAAATAAATCGTCTTATTTGTAGCTTGTAAACCTTAATTTGTGTTGTATTGTAAGTGCACTAATTGAGTCATTCACTGATCTGCTCCTTCAGTCACTGAAAACACACACACACACACACACACACACACACACACACACACACACACACACACACACACACACACACACACACACACACACACACACACACACACACACACACTCACCCAGATTCCTCAGAGGGTCGATGGCCTTCGCTTGGGACGTCCCGGTTGCTTTCTTCTTGTTGCCCAGCATGATGCCCGCAGGTTTCCCTTCCGCTTCCCGTTCTTGCTTCCTCTGGCCTTCCCTGCAGAGTCCGCACCTTGGGGGACGTAAAGGGGGAGGGTGGGGGAGAGGTCAGCGGTGGATCAGCTGTACGGAGCTCCGACAGGAGGAGAGTGTGTTCGGGCTGCTCCTCATGCTTTTTATCCTGCCGGAGGAGCCAGAAGAGAGGCCAAACCTTCACCCTGCTGATGTCACTGTGATTGGATTTATAAACACCGGGATGTGACAGCAGAGCGTCTTAAGAACACGCAACTTCCTGTGAAGGTTTTAAAAATAAAAAATGTTTCTCATGGGGTCTGGCACAAATCCATATAGTCATACTTTAAAGAAACACATAAATTATTTACCTCATGTTGTGTTTTCTTTTCTTACATGTAAGAAATAATTTTATGTAAAACTCTTGCAGTTTGGCAACCCTCCGTGTTTTATTTTGAAGGCAAACTCCCCACATTTCCGGAGTCTCTCGGTCAATTTGACAACAGAATTTAAACGGATTATAAACCAAGACGGAGACACGCTCATGTGTCTGAGGTGAAACTCGGTCTAATTTTAACCAAATCACAATAATGAAAGGACCGATAATCTGAAAACAGCTGATCCTCTGATACAGCCCGCTGTAATTAGGACAATGGTGCTGCATAATGATTTCTGCACAAATCAGCCGAGCGTGTAGGCTGAATGTTCTAATGAATGAACGGAGCTGTTTCCTAAATTAAGAGATTAGAGTTCAAACAGTGCTCGGGAGGGAAGAAATTAAATGGCAGACATTTATTCACAGATTTTTAAAATAAGATTTCATCACGTTTCCGCATTTAAGATACCACATGAATAAATATAAAAAACAAAATGTTACGAAACAATTTCTACTGTGTATTTTAAAAGCTCAAAGAATGTTTTTAAGTGTTTAAATATAGAATAAAATAGCGTAACATTTATTATTATGCATTTATTTCATTAATACTAAATACATGTCAACATAATCACGTAGATATTTAGTGAATTGATACGTTTAAAAAGCAGTTGTCCAAAAAACAAAAAAAAACAGCGATTTGCACTATTTTTGTTATTGACGTCCGGGTGGGCGTGGTCACGTACATACCACGTGATTAGACACGGAAGTTGTCTGCGGCCGCGCAGGGAGACAAACAGCAGCTCAGGTGTGTCTGTGGGCGGTTTTGTAAAAATAACTTCAGTGAAACAACAGTGTAGAAACGACTGAGAGAATATTTTTTACAGTCTCACCGACAGACAAACAAAACGCTGTTTACAAACGTCATGGAAAGTAGCAGGACGAACATCCAGTGAGGTAAATTACAAGCTAACTAATGCTAGCTAGCTTAGCTTCTTGTGTTGTCAAACATTTTAGCAGCACTGAAGCACAAAACATTATATGTCTATGTG
>JAVQJX010176127.1:0-10056 GCA_036025115.1 Ambassis agassizii
GGAGTTACTGCTGAGGTGCTCTTGAGCAAGGCACCAAACTCCCCACCACCACCTGCTCATGGCTGCCTGGGGCGCCTGTAATTTCCCTTCGGGGATCAATAGAGTATGTTTCTATTCTATTCTAATTAATGGTCCTTGATAAATCACAAGGATCACTGACATGTGTCTCCTATGTTCACCATACAGAACCTCATCCATGTCCTAATGTGTTTTTTTAGAAGGTTTTTACACAAAAGTTTGTGGACCCACTGTGCATCTTTTATAAAACTAAGGATTGATGTTTTATGCTGTGTATTGTTCGAGCTGTGTTGTGCAGAGGCTGTGTGTTCAATGTGAAGAGTGACTGGATGGCCAGAGGGAGATTAAAACGGCATCTCTGCCCGTTTTTTTTTTTTAGCTCTGCTCTTGGTAGAGAGTGTAAGATGAAGGTGAGGTGACCAGCAGCCTCTTCTGAAGAGTGTCTGATTAAACTGACCGAAATGAAAGGTGCAGCCTAACGCGGCGAGTCAGAGTGACATGCCAACAGTCGGCGCACTGCAGTGCTTTACCTACCAGGCATTTTAAATTCACTTCTTGACAAGCTGGGATGGAAGAGGGAATGGGGGAAAGCTGATTTTCTGTGAAATGCCTCAAATCATTTACATGTCAACATGCGTGTCATTTTGAGTGCGGGAAGAAAATGGTGACAGAATATGGGAGAAACTGTGGGTTTCGTTGCACAATGGCTTCATGTTTTAAGCAGCTGGAAGTCCTCTCTCTGATTAAGCCGAGTGAAATGGAGATTAGACAGGCAGAGAAGATGAGGAGTGGAACATGACTGACAACTACTTTATTTCTCTCCAGCTTCTCTTCTCACAGACACCACTCTGTTCTGGGGGTACAGCTGTGATTTTTGACACCCTTCCTGTTTGTCTTACATGGGAAAAGCACACAGTAAAAAGGTCTCACATGTATGAGAGAACCTTTCTTCCACTCTTAATTCAGAATCTTGCCAAATTCCTGGGTCAAGTGGAAGAAAACAGCAATGTGCTGGTGCAGGCCTTTGCAGGAATGTCACAGGGGCATGACCACTTTGGTAGGTGTATTCTCAGCAGGGGGAAAACACAGGAGAAGAGTGGGATGGAGAAGGTTTTATGCATCTCTGGTGGAAGTGGAGAAGGCTGGGTACATTATTGCCACGCTCCTGTGAGGTTATATGCTGGGATCTAGACCTTCCTGTGCACCTCTCAACTCTCAGCCTAATCAGGTGCCAAAGCCATTATTAAGAGCTACCGTTGCTGTCTTTTCTCTAGTTATTTGGACTTTTAGCACACAGGTTTCCTTTTTATATGCTCTAATTCAGGAGTTCATCACTGAGTCTTCTCCCCCGCCCTGGAAAACCATCTATTACCTGGAAAATCAGGACAGCGTGTAATGAAGTACAGGCACATGCAATATTCATGAGCAACACAGGGACCTTCGTGGACCTTGACATGACCTTCAATCCACTGGTCGGGATAAGCATGCTCAATTTACTCTGTACTCCAGAGCCTGTTCTTAACACAAATGTCCCATGAGCCACTATATGAAGTAGATCCTCTAAGCAATCTGGAAAATACAGCGTTGATAGTGAGAAAAAAATAAGAAGAAAAAATGAAAGTAGCCTTTTATCCATTTGATGACAGACAGGATCAGAGACTGAGTCTGACCTCTTTTTCGGTGGTGTAGGTTCTTTGACAAGACAGAAAGGGATTGACTCTCAAAATTACATCCACACACAAACACAGACACACACATGTATGAAAAGATAGGCATTGCGGGCTAATCCAGGCTAGCTTCGGCAGGCCTATAGGGGGCTGTTCTAATCCTGTTATCGGACCCAACAGATGCTGTTGACAGAACAATAAGCAGGGGGCCAATATGGCAGCGCAGCCCCAAGGAGGTCATGAGCCAAACTCATCACAGCAGCAGCAGG
Organism: Ambassis agassizii; assembly: GCA_036025115.1. Lineage (NCBI taxonomy): Eukaryota > Metazoa > Chordata > Actinopteri > Ambassidae > Ambassis > Ambassis agassizii. The sequence continues at coordinate 1,955 of JAVQJX010176127.1, forward strand.
ATCGCTGGCTGGCTGCAGCGAGCTGGACTCGGCGCTGGTCACACACACTGATCTCGCCTTGCTTTGACAGCCGGTCACAGTGATTTTCTTCCTGGTATGCAAAATGCTTTGTCGGCAGTGTCAGAGGGTTTTGAGTGTGATACTTCCATGCATATTTCCAAAATCACATCTTGTTTAATGTCAAAGTTTGTTTTCTTTCCTTGTTATCTTAAATTTTATCATGTCATTTTTCTTTCGTTTGATCCAAATGTCATACAAGCTACAGTCTATGTAATACAACATTTGTTTGAATATTTGTTAGCACTACTTTACCAAATCAACCGTTTTTCTCAAGACAATTAGCCTTTCTCATTTAACCCCATATTGTGCAAAACAGGTAACAAACAACAAAAGCTGAATGCAGTTTTAGGAGAGGTTACATGTGGAGTGGACTGATTATCATGCACACACATGGTTTGTGCACAGAAAGGAAAAAAGACTGCTGAAACCTGGATTCAAATCATAACAGAATATTTTACAAAACAAAAGAAACTTTAAACTTTTTCCAAGACAGAACAACATGTTCATATCTAATTAAGATCAACCAAACATTTTCAACCCAAAGCTACAGTGTGAGACTTTTGTCTCCCCCTTTTGGCAAACAAAGGGACGTGGGAAAATATACATAGACTGAATATAAAGATAAATGACATGACAGCTTCCCCAAAAGTGAGGGTAAAAAAATGAGGAAGTAAAATAGCAACCAGCATAATCCAGCAACCAAGCAATACATTCAGGGAGGGATGTGCTTGATGTTGGAGTGGGTGGGTGCAGCTTCACCTCTCTGCACCGACTCTGGTTCCAACATGGTGTCTTTTCCCAACATGGAAGCAGCCATAAACAAGATGTTTGAGTCTATGGTGACACCATCATCAGTGCTTAATCAGCACTGAACATCCTTTAGCAGGATGTGACAGGTATTTAATAATATGTGCCTTTACTTCCATCAGAACTTCTGTATAAAAGATTTGGTAGCTGTACCTTTAATGATACTTTGTCTGGCTCTTTGTGAAGTGCTTTCCCTCTGCGCCTGTGTGTCTGCTGTTCCTTCTACATCACAGAAGAAAAAGACTGCCTGGGGGTTATGTCTCAACTTCTAGCAAAAGATCTTTCATTCTGCACACCGACTGCGCTGCACATAACATAACGTCTCAATGTCAGATACAGTATAGTATTGGAAACGAGCTCTCGCACACAGTTGTGCACCATGTCAGCTCGCAGATCTCTGTGGCAGCAGCACACATGATGTAGAACAAAATCAGCAGAGCATTTGCCTGTCAGAGAATCTGAATTGGCCTGTCACCCATAAACAGTGACACAATGTGCCTGCAGGATACACAGTCACTGTTTGTTCAGGATGAAGAGTGTGAGCGAGGAAAAATGACTGAGCTGATTGGAAAAATTAAACGGGAGGAAAAGGCAAAACCACAGGATTAACATGATTGCGATGTTACAACAGGATGTCTGTGACTGACGTTTCTGATAGCCAATAGAAAACGAGAGGTGTCACACGTGAATTAATCACAAAGGCAGAGATGACAATGACGCTGGCGGTGATGATGAGGAAGTCTGCCTCCCCTCTCACTGACTTTCTGCTTTGTGTCCCAGTTTAACTAAATCCCATTAAAAAGGCTTTCATCTCACTGCACTTCATTACTGGCATAAATGCTGCAGCTCACCCCAGAGAGAGGCAGGGATTAGATGAGACGAGCTCATCTAAAATGTTACGCTCTCGAACCCCAGCAGCTCTTTTAATAAAGACACTCACTTGAAATTCTCCATATTGGATTATCCAAATAGACCCTGCAGCGCACAAGGTGTCATTAAGGTCGGGTTTGTTGTGTTACAGGCTTGTGTGCAGGTGTGTGTCCCTTGCACAACTCTTTCAGTTCCTTTAAAAATTACAACGGGTACAAGAACATCACTGGAAAATTTGAAACAAATTCTGGGAAGAAGAAGAGAGAAAGAGAGAGAGAGAGCGAGGAACATAAAGAAAAGCTTTAAAGGCATAAGAAGGGAGAGCGAGGACCGCAGGGAGAGAGCTTGGTATTGTGTGTGTATGATTGGATGCGATGGGTCAGAGGCTTTCACACGCATTTATGAATGCTTATTTTAAGTAGAGCCCAAGCTGGGCTAATCTTTACTGCTTGCCTGAATGAGGGTGCTGATTAAAAGCTAATTATACGCTACAGATTTGGCCTCTGGTGAAGACTCTGCTGATTTGACACGGCTTGGACTCCGGCCTGGGTGCATGCCTGTGGGCTTCAGCTCCAGATAGTCGTGCATGTGCGGACAAATCAAAAGGGAATAAGACGTCAGCATGCCCGGTGGTTGCTGTGAGGTTTGTGTTTATGGTGGTGGAACGTAATCAAGTCCATTTACAAAACGCTCGACTGATGAACAGGTTTGAGGTTTACTTTAATTTCCTACTTCTCCATAACTTCAGATGGAAATATTGAAGTTTTTATTCCACATTTATGTGACATCTGAGGCTGAAATTTGCTTGACATATTTTACTAATACCTCCATATTTCAACAACTTAAAGGCTACACAACCTTTACAGGGACAAGGCCTCCAGTCTCTGGTGTGGCCTGAATTCAGTGGCAGGGGGAGGGGATTCATGTGCTGTGCAAGGACGCAGAATGAGGTTCAAAACAAACAGCCACTGCTGTGTTGACTGTCTCACTCACTGACTACCTGTTAGAGGTGCTGGCCAAGTCTTTCCTGTAGTGGAATTAACATATTAAAATGGGTAATCGAATGTCATTTGTGATAGTGCCACATGATGACATATTTTTGATCCATGTGTACAGCTATTAGTATCCAGTGATCTCCCTGTCCATTAATTAATTTAGAGTGTTGCTAATATTTCTATTATATGCTCATATCGCATGGAAATGTTAGCAATCAGTCCCTCCTTGAACCACATGGTTGTGGTAAATTTCACTACTTCAGTAAAGCCCTGCAGCAATATGCCTTAACATAACATCAGATAGATATTTTGCCATATTATGCCGTATTTATATTATATTTGTGTTTACAAAGGTACCGTCATGATATATAAATTTGCTTTGTTTGTGTCCTGCATGCACATATGGATGCCCATGTGTAAAAAAAAATGCAGGACACACTTCTGATGTCCCTTTAATGTTATTGTGATGATCAGTTTGCATTAGTTATAGTGGATAAAGAAATCCAGAGTGAATATGACATTCCTCATTTGGAACACATAACATCCAGACATATTGGCAGTAAACTTTATTAAATCATGACACAACCTGAAAAAAATCATACTGCCTATATGTTTGTTAATACTCTAAATCTGATCATTTCTCTTGTGTTTGTGTTCCCTCAACACTGAGCTTTTGCCTGCTTCCAGCCTCCTCAGAGGTTTGTTATTTGAAAATAAAACTCACTCAGTTGACTGCCAGACCTCTGACATATTGCTAATTAACTTTTTTTTATGACTCTCCTGAGTTTGCTGTGTTTTTTAAACAAGAGTAATTAAAACAAATTAATAAAGGTTGTGTTCAACTGTCTGAGTAGAATAGCACTTACACTGCATACTACAGCATAACTGTTTAACAATATGGATGAGTGAGTAGCAGCACATGTGCATTCCAAGTGCATCCAAGACTCTTCTTCACACGTCTTTCCTTTTGAACTCTAACTGGCTTAACATCTGAGTTACCTTGCTGTCTGTACGGTTTTGACTTACATCCATCTCTGTATCCCTCTCTCACAGACTGTCTCTCTCTCACCCTTCCTGTCCTCCTGCTGCCATTCCACCACTCACTCACACAGACAGGATGGGGTTAATATCTCTTATATATGCAGTGGGCAAGAGAAAATAGAGTCAAACATTCGCTGCCTGTTAGCATCTTGTCCTTGACATCATTACTCCTCCGGCATGTCAGTGTTCCACGTCTATGACCCTCCCGCAGGAGCTAACCCCAGCCCAGAAAACAACATGTCTCACAGCCAATTGCCTACAGGATGTTTCTTTGGCTATTTATGTCTTGGGTAGTGACAAAGTCAGTTTGCTGGACTGCTTATTTTCTTACACAGGCTGCACTACTCATTGCAAGAATTTCAATACAGAAGCACATAAAAATGCATTAGCTTTTTCTCAGCTGCATAAAAGAGGTGTTTGTTTTCTTTATGAGCTGAGAAATAAACACTCTGGTTGAGGGTCAAAAAGTACTTTTACTTTTAAAGCTTCATTCCAGGTACCGATCGCTCGTTGCTGACGTCTTGCATTTTAACTATGCCCCTGAGTAACAAGATTAAAAAAAAAAAAGTTTATTAAGATAAAAACATTGCTCTTATCTTGTGTTGTTACATGAAGCATATCCAGTTTAAAATTAGCTTCCACTGCTGATCTAAAGACAGAGGAGCAACAGCCTGCAGCTGCTCAGGTGTCTTGTCAACAGTACAGAGAGGACAACTCTACATGCTCACCTTCATGTCAAGGACACAATCATTCACAGCAAGATCACACCTGGTCATCCACTGCTAGCGTGTGCGTGTAGCCCATAAATGTGTATGTGTAGAAAAGGGACTGAGGGATTTGTTTGTATGACTGGAGGCATCTTGACAACTCCTACCTTCCCACTCTAGCTCCCATTACCCACCTCCCCACCACCCTCCCTCTTTCCTCCTCCACCTCTCTTGCCTGTCTTTATTATTAGTGGCAGCTAGAGGCACTGGACCGGAAAATTCCCATCGAGAAACAAACCCACATCTGCATATTACAGCCCTGTTTCACGTCTGCCATGAGCGAATAAATTAATACATGAATAACAATGAAAATCATCCATGAGTTGCCTCGCTTGCTCTCTAAAAGGCATCCTACAAATGTGTGTGTGATGTGTGATTGTACGGTTGCGTGTGTCTCTTATGGACATGCTCATAAGGCATTTGAAAGTATTTGCATAAAAACTCTAAGAATTGGCACACGTAATGTACTGTAGGTAAGATCAGGTAGCAGTTGGAGAGACGAGCAAATTCAAGGCCAACTTCTAAAATACCTTCATTATGCACTGAAAACAAACATTTCCTGTTTTTGTTTTTATCCTGTTTACTTATATTCAATTTAGGCCATCTTATTATGGAACTTGTACAGAGGAGGATTAACGACAAGTAAAATGTCAGAATTCCAAATAGAAGAAAAATATTAAAGCTAAATAAATAAATAAATATTTTTTATTGTCTATTTATTTTTTAGAAATATGAATATGACATTAAAAAAACAGGAATTTAAACATTGTCACATCTATTTCATCATGTCTTGCCTCTTGTCGCTGTGTGCTGCACAGATTTTTAGGGATGCTCAAGTGTGTGTCCTTGAAACTTTAGCCAGAATAAAAACTGGGATAGGACAGTGTGTGTGTGTTGTGCATGTAATGCATTTGCATCGTACTATTTTGTTTGATGATAGTAAAACATATGAAAAAATGTTTGTTCTTCTGCATCAGTTGGTGTGTATATTGTCATCTACCCCAGTGAAATGTCTATTTGTGCCTTTGTTACTGCACCGCATGCCCTCCTCCCACCCTCACTCTCGTTTCATCCCGCCTAGTTTACATCTGTTTACCAGTGCTTGTCTACTTCAGTTTCATGTACGACACAAGGATGGTCTCTTGAGGTCCACCACGCCGTGCACTAGCAAACACTCAGACACTGTCAGATCATTTTGCTGCTGATTCTGCTCATTCCATGTGATTCAATGCTGTCATGAGATTCAACCAAATTCCAAAAAATGACCCTCTAACATCTCAGTGCTGGCAAACAAAAACTCAGTGAGCATCCACAGAGAGGCTGCTGGACTGGTGCATGGCCTCTGTTAGCGAGGATGTGAATGATGGGAGGAACATTTGAACTCTGGGAAGCTGAGCAAACTTTCTGGGGCCATATATCATGTGTCCATTAGAAGACAGCTCTGCCTGGCTCTGTAAATGACGGTGTTTGTCTACGTCTCCTTCTCTCTCATCCCTCACACACTCCACCCACTCCCTCTGTTCATTTCCCCCCTTCCCTCTATCTCAGCCTTGCTGATGTGATTCTTCTCTTAGAACCCGTGCGTGCCTTCTGCCTCATCTGCTGTCTCCCCTTTATTCATGGCTGTTTTTTCCCTCTCAAACCTTAGATGTAACTAGTAATATGTCACTCTGCTGCAATTTTGCCCTATAATGATGGATCAGTAGATGGCTAAGGTGAGAAAGGGGGCTTAACAGGATCCTCTCTGCCCAAAAGAAACCTTTCACAAGCTTTTTGCAGTGAGTCACTGGGGTAAAAGAAAGAAAAGCTCATTGGTGATTCTGTATCACAAGTACAATTTGTCCTGCTGAAGGTAACAATAATGTTGATACGTCAATGAATTAAAATCTAAATAAAAAGACTTTTCTGTGAGAGAAGCGAGAAAGACAGGGTCATGTCAGGTGACCAAACTGACAAAATACTGTTGAAACTGCCTGATATTTTCTGACATTTAGCAAACTGCCAAACTCATCTAGCAGATATGTCTGCAGCAGCTGTGGCAGTACGGGTTTGTGTATCAGACAGGCCAGATAAGGGCTGATGGTGAGATTCGCTTGGCCTTCTCGGTAGACGAAGCTGGTCGACCTGTCAGAGACCGGATAAACACAGACATCGGATGACTTCTGCGAGATGTGCCCCATCTCACTGTGGCCTTACGAGTACCTCATGTTTACTGCTCCACTGGGCTCTGGGTGCCAGCCTGGTATGCCCATCGACCTTTTCCCAGAGCCTGAACTGTCGTCACACACACAGGGTTGCACCCTGGGGCAATGTGGAGGCGAGGGGGGGGGGAGAGGAGGACAGCGAGAAATTGGAGCAGAGTGCACGACTGCACAGTCACATCACATTCAGGTGGTTTACACACAGGCTGAAGGCAATACAAGACAGGAAGTGTCTAAAATTCAATTATTTCAAACAGTATTGTGCAGATGTAGGTCAGTGCAATCTATATACCATCACAGCGATCATGTTCTCAAGAGTTGTTCCCAGGAATTAGACACAAGGATCTGAACAAATACCAAGGTCAATACAATAGATACACATGCATGTCCAAAAGTATGTAGAGGGGGAGGAAACAAAGAGTAAACTTGCAAGGCGGCACAAAAATAAAATGCAGATGTGCAAATGCGTTCATGCAGAAAATCCTTGCCTTTAATCCAATTCCTCACGCTTTATTAAAGCAGAGGCAGAGAGATAGAGTCAGACAGAGACTGTGATGAAGAGAGTAACCATGACGAGGAAACACACACACACACACACGAATCAAAGGAAAAGTGAAGACCCAAAAATGCAAATTGTCTCACATGGTTTCAGTCACATTTGGAAGCTGAACACAAAAGTAACAAAACATGTAGAAAATATCAGATTTATGTTTGTTGCTATGGGTCATATCAGGCCAGGCTGCTGTCCAATCCCTTCACCCCCTTTGCCCTCCCCCCCCTTCTCTCTCTCTCTCTACACCCCTCCATAATAATTCGATCATCTGCTCTGAAAGGAGGGAGATTTATAGTAGCGCACTATCTATCCACATGTATTATAGCGGCAGGGAGTGCGTGAGGGCACATGCATGAGCCTTTTCTTTTATGAGGGGGAGTGGGTTTTAATTGACTGTCTTCATATTTCGGTGCACAGCCATAATTAATAACAATGCTCATATTAAAGGGCGTCTGCCTCCTTCTGAGGAATGGGCTCTTGGCTGTTCATAGGAGACGAGACCCCCCTACACAAAGGCCGATGAAGTATGGGCTGCCATATTGGAGCCATGTGCCTGGTAGCTATCAGTCAAGCAGTGTTAAAACATGATGTTTATGCTTACAATTTGACAACTAGTGCAATGCCCATTCAGAAGCAAAATATAATAATATTATTGTTCTCCAGTTCACACTCCTCTTATCACATATTAGAGACAAGGTTATCTAGAAGACATCCCATTTACTATGTGACATGAAAAGTCATTAACACTGTACAGCGCAGTTAACACAGCACAGATATTCTTAGAATGTGAATGATATCACAATCAAAG
>JAVQJX010176211.1:0-10085 GCA_036025115.1 Ambassis agassizii
GTTGTGTCTGTTCCAAATGAGTTTACATAATGATCAGTAAGCTCTGTTGGTACCATGTAAATGTATTTCTGGGGTTTATGGTGATATTTCTTTTTTTGGTGATATGTTTGTACATACAGTATTTGCGTAATTGCTGTCAGTCTACTGCCAGAAGAGGGAGACAAAGTTGTACACTGTGTCTTTAAAGTGACTTAAAATTAATGTGAGAACATGTTAAAGTATTTTTAGACTTTTATTTCTCATTTCAATGCCCTTTTAAGATGAATGTCCAGCCATGGTGACATTCAGACCTGCTGCAGTGTCAACAGTCATGGTCATAGCAGTGATGTGAATGGGTGTAACACTTAACAGGAAGAACTTTTTTTTTTATTGCAGGAGGAGAGAGAGAGGGAGACTTTTTTTCATATGATATCAGTAGATATGAGATCTGTGTGTGTCTTTTTAAGTGATAGAAATGCTTGTCATAGCAACATGGGCGAGAAAAAAAAACACTCCATTGCAAACCTGTAATGGGTCAAAATAAATAAAATCCAACATAGTAAATAAATTAAATCACATGCAAATTATGACAGGAAAATCAAAAACAAACTACAAACCAATACAATTAGACTACAGAAGAGTTGTGTTTGAAGTTCATTTGGAAACCAAGCCTTAGCCCTTCACCAAAAAGCCAACCTCTCAGGTTTTCACAGGATACTGTATACAAGAATAAAAGCTATTGCTAGATCCTTTGACACCCGGTAGCCAAAGATTTCCAGGAGCAAACACATGCACGTACATTTTGTGACTATTTGTTCCATTCTCTTTTTTTGTTTGGTTTGTCGTTAAATGTTGAAATGATTCCTGTAAAGAAATAACATTTTTCCATCGATCCAGCTATAGGATACAGTCTGAACTATGATTGTGTATTCCCTTTACACCCAGGGATAAGAGCCTGTGGGAATGGTCTGAGGAGATGGATGTAGATCCAGGCACAAACAGGATATGAGAGCTGGAGGAGATGATGGAGGGGTACTACACGCCCACAGCGTTCCCGTTCACTTGAGAAGGAGGAGGCCTTGGTGGGGGACCTGGGCTGCGGGAGGGAGCAGCAGCAGCAGCAGCGGGTTGGGGGACACGAGGAGCTTCTGCAGAGTTCCCTCTGACACTAATGTGCTCCCATCCTCCCTGGAAGTCAAGCATACATGAAGAATAAAATAAGATATTGCATGCAAGCTTGCACCACCTTTCTGCAGTTTGAAAATGAGTGCACTAGAGGGCACTGTAGCACCCCTGTACTTAAAGGTTAAGGATGCTTTGATGGCTCATTTGGCCCTGCAGAGGGTTACAGGCTGTGCTGTCATTTGTCTTCTGGGCTCCATGACAGGTGGCAATTTTCCTGAAGTAGCTTTAACTGCCTAATTCTTCTTTCATCAATCAACAACCGGCACAGATCAGGAACCTACCCCTATTCCATAGTCCCAGGACTGACCCTTGGGTTGCATAGGTCCTACACCTAGCCTGTGGCAGACAGCTCCAGGAGTCTCAGTGGGAAAACCTGGTACCCCGTCTGCTATGATCCACACCTGTAGAGATCAACACAATCTGACTGTTAGTATCACATCTCTGTCACTGTGCTCACAGCTGGACTGCTTTGTTAGGGACACCGTGTTCCCAACCACAAATTGTTTTCTTCCTGTCCGCTGCAGTCTGCAGTAACACTGACCTGATCCAGCGGTCCCACAGAAACCTTGGTGACGTTGTTAGAGATGAGCTCCCAAGCAGAGCCCTGAGGGTAGCTGGGAGTGAGGCCCTGTCTGTACCACAGGTTACCTGAGTTACATCACAGGAGATTAGAAGCACATAATATGTTTTACATATATACACTAAATAATCTATTATTACTCACTGTTTTCATCCACAGCAAAGACAGACGTCCGTCCCACGGACAGCTGCCTGAGTGTCTGTCTCATTGGAGATGGGATGTGATACCAGCATTCTCCTGCAGAAGAGAATTTTCATTTTATATATTTTCATTTCTTGATTACAGACGGCATGAGTCCCTCATCTTTTACTGACCCGCGGGGTTTTGTGGAGACACTGATCCTCTGTAAAACACTGCACCATCCTTGGCAATGGCCCACACCTGATTGGCCCCACCGATAGAGATGGACTTAAATGGCTGGTCTGTGCCGACGTGGAGCCAGGAACTGCCCTGTGAGATCACATTTACCATAATTAGTGATGAGATGCAGAGTACAGATGGATAACCCTAAACTTCTTCATTTCTCACCGCAGGAGTTTGGGAGCTGACCCCTAACCGACAGAGGACGTCCCCCTTGTCACTGATGGCCCACACAGGGACCTGCTCCATCCTGCTCTGGGCCAGGCATGGCATCAGAGAGATGTCACTCAGACGGATAGGCGGGACCTGCTTCCATGGACCTCTGACTGTGATCTTACACTTCCTGTACGCAGGACATGTTATCGTTACGACGCTATCGAATCTGTGAGTAACAGAGCGGTGAGTGTTTACCTCGTCCATCTTCTGCGCCTCACAAAGTCTTTCATGGTTTTGTGGCCATGAAATGTCCTGCAGGTTAGAAAAAAAAACAAAAAACGTCCGACATAGCTGGTACAACTCTGATTTAGATTAGACAACAAGTCAGAATTACGTACATGGGGAAGTCAGCAGCATACTGCCACCCTTCTTTGTCCGTTCCCCCTGGGACGTTGTAGTCCACAGCCCACTCTGACACCTGTGAACAGAAAGAAAAGAACAAAGTAAACACACAGGAGGGTCTTTTTAAGGTTGGTCTTTAGGATTCACCGTACCCAGGACCACTGAGGTGAGGGTGGGTGTGTGCTGCCTTTGGTGCACTCCTTCAGTCCACCCTCATCGCTCCACATAGGTCGGTCAGTAGGAAGTCCTCTGTGTGTGTCAGACACAAAAGACAGTTTTAAGACTGTGTGGCTTTTTTTCTTTGTAACAACTACGAAAGCAATAAGCACTTACTTGTCAGTATATCCTGTCATAGGGTTCCATCTTTGATTCTCATACACGTGTATACTCCTCACATCAGTCTGCTGGTTCATCGGAAGGGGACTAGCTGCTGTGAATAATAACACGTGTGTGTAATACAAGCAACTAAAAACACATGCATACATGCATATCTTTGTGCATGTCCTTACAAACCTAAAGGGACAGTTCACACCAAAATCACATATTTAGACTTTTTCATGCAGCTTATTTTTTGGATTTGTGCCTCACATATATGACCTCACATATATGACATTTTATTTTGGGGTGAACTGTCCCTTTAAACTATGCTCAAGCAGTTGCAAACCAGAATAGAATCTGTTAGCAAGAAGGGAGCGTTTTGATTCTTTTTGCATGTTAGTACTTGACTTTAATATGACAGCCAGAATGACAGACTAACATTATCTATAGCAAATATCCCTGTTAACTTTTTTGTATAGAATTTTTCTTTAGCTAATATGAAAAAAACCCACATAAACTAAACAGACCCATGTACCCTCATAAGTTCCTAACTACAGGACATGTTTACCCGGGTTGGACTGATGCCCAGTGTAGACCCAGGCTGTGCCGTCCCACCCGATGCCCCACACCAGCCCCAAACTGTTTGACTCTACACAGCGCAGGTGGCCCGGGATCTGCCGCCAAAACCTGCAGCACCACAGAGCGGAAGCAGCCAGCGTTAGCCAGTAGAGTATTGTGAGCAGACATTTTAGCAAACAGTGACAGTGAGAGAGGCACATTAACAGCATTACACTGACAAGACGGTGCTTTATGTTAGCATGTGAGTGACATGTTAAGGTGCAGAAATAAGACAACACAAAAAAAAACTTGATGGGCAACTATGAGAAGGTGAGCAAGAGAATGACAAGAATCATAAAAGCAGACAGACAGAATCCACTGCTTATTATCAGTCTCACATGAGGTCACAGGCCAAAGTGTGTGCAGCGGCCTCCAGGGAAAAGGACGGCTCATGAACCATGATGTCTCCCTTTGACGTGGTGGACCACAGGGCCTGTCTGGACGGAGGACCTGTGATCCCTCGACACTCACAGCAACAGTCAGACAACAGGCACAACTGAACACACAGGAAACAAGTGAAAAGTAAAGGATGAAAAACTGTCTACAGAACATGCAATGGGACACATTTAACCTAAACGTTGGCTTCTTATTACCCAGTCATTCATGTCCTTTTCTGTTTGTGCTGCCAGGACCAGGGGCCACCTCTGTTTGGTCCTTTCTGTCGTGTACACGGCAAAGGCGTAGTGGCAGTCCATGAGGACCGGAACCAGAGCCGTCACTTCATTTATAAACACATGAAGGTACTGAGAGAAAGAAAGAAAGAGGACAGAGTGACCAAGAGACAACTGGAAGAAGACATTTATGTGAAGGTTGTGCAATTGCTCCACACAGCCAACCTTTTTCTCATCATATTGTGTGTAATAGACAAAGAAAATGCTGTCCTTTCTCCCATCGGATCTGGTGGACTGTTCCAGTGCAACAGCGACATCCACCCAGCGCTGAGGCTTCCAGTCCCTCCACCATCGCAAAGGACCTTTACGCACCCACACAGACTGATAAAGAAACAGAGGTGAAAATGGAAAATCAAAACAGGAAGGAAGAGAAGAGGCGATCAGAAGCAGCCTCACGTTGCTTCTCTCCAGTGGTTTCTTCCTGATCTCCTCTCTGTGTTCCTGCTGCTGCGGCTGCTGCTCGCTCCAGGCTGCTGACTGAACAGGAGTCAGGGACAGGGAGCTGGTCAGAGGACCTGATGGACAGACAGACAGACAGACAGGACACCTCATTATTCACAATCTCATCTACACTTACGCATATTTGACGTTCATCTACCTGTAGGACTAAGCCAGCTGATCTGTGAACTCGCATCCACATCACAAGCTCCACCGGAAATCCAAGACCACACCGGCCAGTCTTCCTCGCCAACACCCTGAGAGTTCTCCAGACTCCCGAGAGCATAAGTGGCAGCAGCACCGCTATCAGCCAACGAAGGCCCTGATGCCTGTGCACTCCTAGTCCCCTCCAGGTCCACGTTCATCCAGGGGACATCCTGTGCTTTGGGTTCTGGCCTTGGGAGTATGGGAACTTCAGGCAGCTCCTCGCCTTCTTCTTGCGTTATCTCTGTGATGGACTCTTGCGGCGTCGACGTTTTACCGCGGTCAGACACCAGGCTGTTGATGAAGCTGTCGCTTGCAGGGATGAAAGGTTTGGGTGCATCCCGCTGGGGGGCTAAGGGAGCGTCTTCTGCTTCCTGAGGTGTAGGTGGGTCTGTGCCTCCTGAGGGGACTACAGAGGGAGCTGCTGCCTCCACCACTGGGGTGTTAGTGGTGGTGCTGTTTTGTGGATCACTTGGACCCAACTCTGAGTCTGAGTCAGTGCAGCTCAGGACTGAAGCTTGCGAGGCCTCCGTTAAACGCCCGCTGAACTCACAGTCATCCCTGTTAAAACAACACAGATAAGAAACAGACAAACAACCAGACAGTAAACGGGAAAAGATTCATACAGACCTGGGCTGAATAACCTTTTTATCATTGCCCCATTGAGCAGAAACAGGGATCCAACCATTTCCACTTGGTTCAGATGGCGTCACACCTATTCTAAAATAAAGACCACGGTCTTCACCTACAGCCCACACCTAATAGAAAAAGAAACACAAACCCATCAACATAGTTTTGAATAATTTCATTATGGCAGCATGATAAATGTGCAATAAAATATTTATTCTCTCTTCAAAGCCATATCTAAGGCACTACCAGGACTGTTACTTTATAAGGCCATATACTGTAACACTGGCTCACACAACCCATACCCATAATTACAACCCTGAAATATGAAATATGGGATATGATGACGACAGCTTGGCCAGCTTCTAATTAGGGAGTCTCCCATATGTCAGGCCAGTGGGGATATAGTCTGGGGATATATAAGGCTGGGCCTGAGGCGCGGCTGCTGGGACATTGGTTGGAACGTCTGGCTTTACTCATGTTACAGGGCAAGCCGTGGGGCAGGACTTGAGGCTAAAGGAGGGACATGGGTGAGAGACAGAGGGGGAGGGAGGGAGGTAGGTGTGAGATATGGGTTTGCAGTGCTAAGCAAAGTCTTCAGCAGTGAGACACAGAGGGGACCAGCCCTGAAACCAGATCCAAAGAGAGAGTAAAGGGAAGCAGCTAGAAGTACTGAAGCTGGCTGGAGAAAAGTTCACAGGAAAGTTGGAATGTTAGAAAGTGAAATTATGCTTTTAATGTTACTACACATCAGGCTGTGAAGTTTCTGATTTACTGTGTGAATGTTCATGCAGACATAGTTGGACTTTAGTCTCTTGATGTTTCACCTCTTAAAATTTAACAACAAGCTTTAAACCTCCAGTGGGGTCATCATCCTGACCTTTCTTTGAGGTGTGTTAAAGTGTCTTGGGATGGATTTTATAGATTTTGGCTGTTCAGTATCCTGAGCCTACCATGTTTTTACAGTGACCCATATTTGTGCGGCTTTGGAATAGGAAAGGTGAGCATGGAGATATACCGTTGTTATCCTTCACATTACACCACTAGGAGTCACTAAAATCTCTTCACCTGGTCGTTGAGTCCAACGTCCACCATCATCATCTCCCCTCCGATGCTGATCCATCCTGAGCCACAGGGGTTGTGGGAGTTCACGCCCCGTCTGAACCACACCTGTACATCCGCATAAATAACCACAGTGAACCACAGCTGTACATGATAGTACACACTGATTTCACTATGTAGTATTGATTTACCTTGTAGTCCTTAGTGACCACCCAGACCACACTGACTCCCACAGCTACATGAAGCGCTTCAACCTCTTTTACTGGTGATTCCACCTCAATCCAGGATGTGCCTGACAGAAGGGGAAAAAAATGAGTGTTTACTAACACAATACAAAAAGCTACAAAAAAAACTAGTCTTTGATTCATGTGAGAGGAAAACTAAAGAGAGCTAACGGGCATATGATGCATGCTGACCTGTTGGGCTATCCAGGGTGAGGCCTGTACGAACCAACAGGTTTCCATCCCACAGTACAGCCCACAGCAGGTCTCCAGGTCCAGCTGATAACTGAGCCACCTCTTTGGGCACTTCTACCTCCTCCCAGCTGGAGCCCTCTGGAACACGAGGATGGATGCCCTCCCTGAACCACACCTACAGAGTTAAAATATAATATCATTCTTCATAACAGTGCCAGACAACAAGATTCAAAGCTAATATTACCATTAAGTCATCAGGACTGCTTAAGAACAACTCTGCTTATATAAAATGTATTCAATCATGCTGCCCTCTTGTGGCCAAAAATCAAAAGTGGACCATGCTTATCATAGAAAAGGAACAAAATGCTAATGGGAGTCCTGATATTGGACTGACCTGTCCTTGTTGGGACACACCCCAGAGATAGGGATACCTTCCAGACTGGTCGCTCATCTCCCAGCCACCACAGCTGATGTCACAGAGAGGCAGCGGAGGTTTCCTTGGATTGTCCAGTGGGATCTGAAGAAGATGAAGAAATGGCTCGAATCTCGAATCTTCGGTGTGAGTACAGATATGCAGAGATTTTCAAACCTTTGCCCAAGTGCCTTGTGCTACGTATCTTCTGTAGCGGATCCATCGTCTGCGGCGAACACAAGAGTTCCACTTCTTGTCTGGGGAGAAGTTGGCAGGGAAATCGACGGCATACTCCCAGCCCTGAAGAATCCAAAAAAGTCAAATCAATATGACATCACACATGTAAAAAAAACAGGAGAAAAGGGAAAAGGTGATGTGGTGTGCTTCTCACCCCCGTCTGACTGGGCTCTCCTCCACAGCTCTGATCCACATACCAGTCTCCTTCCCACTCCCAGCTGTGAGAGGGCAGCTGGAAGCTGTGAAGCGGTTGGGGATTCATTCCAGTGACATCGCTCCACGGCCACCGGTCAGTGGGCAGCAGCGTGTCAGTGAAGCCATCCACTGGGTTCCACCTCTGCACTCACACACACAGCAACTAGAACTTTAAAGTACCTGCATTCACAGTGCAACAATTTACAGCTAAGTGACAAACAAACCTGGTTTTCATAGGTCTCCTCCCTGTAGCGAATGGAAGTCTCGCTGGGCATCATATTGAGGTAAATATGGTTGTCACATCCGACACCCCAGCAGCGCCCCTTCCCCGCGCTGACGCGCTTCAACTCCAGCAGCATATCATCGGCACGCTCCCACCGCTGGCCTGCGGTGGAGAGGCTGTACACCCGTCCGTACACATCCACGGCCCACAGCAGTGTGATGGGCATGATGGCTCCTGAGAAGAGACAGCAAGACAGCAATCATCACTACAAACGGTATCATATGTTATTTACTGCTTCACTATTTGGGTAGATAGAACTGCTTAGAAATAAGTAAAGAACTAAATAAATGTCACAGGTGGGCACTACAGTATTTTCTCCTCTGGGGGTCAAATTTCTGCTTTTAATTTGAAATGTCTGACAGGAAGTGTCACTTTTGTTTTGTCTTGCTGACTTTACAGTTGCTTCATCGACTGATACTAATCCGCTGTAATATTGACCGTTACTATGCACAAACCAATATCCATGTGACCAGGCCTTCATTTCTTGTAAGAAATGCGGAATTATTTTATTAAGCTGCTGAGACTTTATTTTGAAATGAAATTGACTGTGTCACAGCTGTTCAGCGGGAGAACATGACCTGGGGTGCATTCAGCCTGTCACATAATATCAGTTATTTATTTATTTATTTATTTTTTTAAGACTGCAGATTTCTGGATTGAAGGCTTTACGCACGGAGCTTTACGCACATCCGCGCACGTATGCACGCACACAAATATACACACGCTACAGTAAATCCAGGATCAGAAACACTATGCTCTCAAACAGCAGACTACCTGAATAGCCTACTGGTATCCGATCCGCGGTTGTCAAGGGAGTATCAACAGACGCGTCATGACATCAGGTGCAACAGCCGATACGTGCCATGTCCGAGGCCCATGCTAGGACGCATAAAAAAAACATGTTAAATAATCACAACTGTTCAGCATGATCAAACAGAGGGCTGAAATAGTACCATATGCCGCAAAGTCGCCTATAAGCTGTTTACATCTTCAGAGAAGAAGCGTCAGTCAGCCGCTGCAGACCTCAGTAATATTAAAACGCATACTTACGCATGAGGCTCTGTCATGAGCAACACATCCGGCGATAAAAACAAAGTCACTCATGTACATACAGAAGTATTTAATTCACATTCCAGACCAGAGGAACGCTCTGTGCAACTCCGCGTCTATACAACAGGAAATGGAGGAAGTGCTGCTCTCATTGGTTGAAACGCGCCAGGGGGTGTGGGATCTCCTTCTCCCATTGGTCCAACGCAGGAGCCCCTGATATTATTTTCCGACTTGCTGCTGCTGCTGCAGATTAAAGCGCATATTTCAATAATTTATTCACCGTCACATTAATTATTGATGTGAGAGGGTCAGTTGTGTTTGGCTACAGTTTGGATTATTTTACCACAAACTAGGATAAAAACCAAGAAACTGTCCTTTTTGTGTCTGTCCTTTAAAGCCTGACAACACAGAGCTATGTGAAATGAAAACCCTTTTAACTGTATTAAATGTCTGATTTAAAAAAAAAAAAAAAAAGAAGTCAAGAGGGCGCAGGATCCCCTCCTCTCTTCACGGTGATGTTTTGTAATGTGATCATCCTGCTTTTGAACAAACACCTGGGACAGCTCCGTCATTTGGGGGTGATGGAGGGCAGCTTGGACAAAGGTGGTGACACTGAGCTGCAGGGACGTACTGTAATCCACACATCCAGCAGGTGATTTAACTAATGGCTTCTTTCTCTAAAATCGACCGCTAGGTGGAGTCCTTGTGTAAAGTGTGAATTGATGCTACCGCCAAAATAAAGGTAAAATACTCAATTACACTTACTTTATACAAACATGTGGGTCTGAAAGGTCACAAACTAAATCTAAGGGGTCATGACATCACACTGAAAATACTCTTCAGAAAACCTGAATGCACTCCCATGATACATTTCATTTAGGGATCATATTAG
>JAVQJX010176254.1:0-10836 GCA_036025115.1 Ambassis agassizii
GGTAGGCCTATATTGTTGAAGTAGCCATATCATTGTGACTTGATATCAGACTAATATGGCCCTGGTTACAAATATGCAGAATAATCCTATAAAGAGTATGCGAAAACATCTGTGCTTTGCTGTGTTAGGAAACTGCGCGTGCTGACGTCATTAGGAGGGGGGGATGAAGGAGGGGTTGAATGGGGAGGGAGGGGGGCGCTTTGTGAACGCGCCTGACGGATCCCTGGCGGAGGGCAGCGAGGGCGCGCATCTCTGTCCACGACTTGTGAAACGACTGCAGGGGAGCCAGATGCCCGACTGTGAGTCGCTGCCTGTGGATACCTATCCCAAATGCCACAGCAGGCATAAACCACAGACACATTTCGGCCAGTGACAAGTAGGAGGAGAGAACAGGGGCAGTGAACGGAGTAAGAATTGTTTCCTGCTGAGTTCTTTTTTTTTTCCCCCACCATCATTCTATCTCTGTCTCTCTCTCTCTATTTCTCTCTCTCGCTTTCAGCCTTTCCCTTCAAATGAAGAGCTTCCTCGGACTTGGAGTACCGGGCATCAACAGAAAAAAATCCCGTTATCCCACTCTGCCCCTGCTGCTGCGGCGCTGCTTACTCTGAGCGCGTCCTCTCACTGCTTTGGAATATACAGCGTGCCTATATGCGCAAAATCATGGAGATTATATGACGTGGATTTATTATTATTATTTTTTCCTGATCAAAACTGGACATCTACAATAACGACGTCCCATTCTTTTTCGTTTTTTTTTTTCCTTGCATCGCATTTTTTTCGCTTTTCTGTTCTGTTCTTCCGTTTGATCTTTGAGCTACTTTATGATTTCATGTCCTTAGGTATTACTCCTTGTGTTTTATTTATTTATTTATTTATTTATTTATTTCCCCACAATTATTATTATTATTGTTGTTATTATTTTTGGTCCGTTCCGGACACGCTCAGAAGTGGGATGCCTCGCGGAGAACATTTGTGGAGAGAAGAATCCGCGCAGCGGCGTGGATGAATGAATAATAGTCTCCCTCTCCATCTGAGATGTGCCATGGATGGGAAACTTAATTTGTATCCACGGAACCGAGCAGGGAATAGCCGTCGCCACAAATAACTACTGCTGACAGCGATCAGGTAACATGTTTTACCTCTAAAACTCTACAGAAAACACACTGGACTGTTTCTTTGCGCCATGTACAGTACTCCAGATTGCTTTGCAGCCTACCTGCTTATTTATTTATTTTATTCTTGACATCCATGTGTAAGGATCACTATGTGTAAGTCTGGCTTTATTGACGCGTATTGTGTCACATTCAGGTTACAGGACAGTCATTTTCGTCTTTCCGGGTATAATTGCACAATACTGAGCACCTATCCGAGAGGACGTGTGATCCGTGAACCTGAACGAAAGTCGCGGTCACACCAGAAAATCTCCATGCACATATTTGCAGTTGAATTACAGCCAATTAATAGAGCATAGGTGGGCATCAGAAGTCCCCTGAAAGCCGGATTCGTCCGTAGGAGGAACACAGAGCTGTAAGATTGCTTCTAAAACCACTGACAGACCTGTAACTTTGCGCAGTGGCCAAAAGAAACACACACACACACACACACACACACACACACACACACACACACACACACACACACACACACACACACACACACCACATCGTGCGCACGTCGCCCGCACAGACACTTTTATTTCTACACTGCTTCGCCTTTTTTCGACGCATTCATATTCTCACGTCTGCCGCCCCCTACTCAAAAAACCCTACTCTTTCCTTGTGTGGATTTCCACGATGCCATTTTGATTTTAGAATAAGAAGTCAGGGCTATTTCCACTTGGATATGTGGTTCTTTAACAGTGCCTCTAATGGTTGGAACTGTTTCCTGGCGGGAGGTTGTGTCCTCCGTGGCCTGGTTCACGTCCTGTATAGCTTTATAGGTTAAAGGGCTGATGCTGGTTATATTCCCTTCCCTGCTGTGCGCCTGGGCGAGTGGGTGCCTTCTCCCTTTGAATGTTAAAGAGCCAGGATGTACCAAAGACGCCAGAGAGCGTGCTCTGGAGATGGAAAGAGGGGGCTCCTTGAATAACATCCGTGCTGGCATCTCACTATGCAACAGAAAGCCCTTTGAAAGCTACCTGATCACTCACTGAGATCCGATTTGTTTGTGGGGGCGATTTATTTACATGCGCGTCCGACTAGTGTGCAACTGCCGCAATGCTGCTTCTTGTTACGGCACATCTCCCAGTGCATTCATTCTTATTTTCAACAAAGTAGCTTAGACTATGCTGGCTCTTATGAAGTCTCAGAAAACGGTTCCTCTGATTCTCGTCTTGTAGCGAGCAGGTGGCTCCGGTGACGCTGAGCGGGAATGACAATCGGGACGAGACAACGGGAATGGAGAGGAGCCTCCAAGCATCCTCTCGCTCTCTCCCCTTGTCTCTCTCTCTATTTTCTACCCATCTGTTGAGCATGCAATACATGCGCTCGTTTCTCACGCACCCCAAATCAAACTCCCATCACGAATATGAAATCCCCTTTAATAATACAATGTAACATACTGCACATGGCAACAGCGACCTCGATTATTCTGTTCCCCAGGTAGAAGTCGTGCCGCAAAACAGTTTTATTCTTCTTATTCCATCAAGTCAAGTCAAGGCAAACTCTGCTTCAGCAGCCTTTGTGTGACTGTTGTGGGCTATTTAACAGGGACACTGATTCATGAGCTGTGATTGTCTCTGGTTCTTAGCACCATTTAGAATGTGGATTAACAGGTCACATGTAGTCACTTGTATCCCTGATATTCTGTTTCAGTTTTCATGTAATAGACTTGTAAGAAAGAAATGTCAAGAAAACCATGTGTGGCCACAGAACCATAAAAGCTTTCAGCCTCTGAAAACTGACTTTATTTTCTGAACCCCCTTTGCTGTATCCTTGTGAGCGGGGAGCAGTGAATAGCCACACCTCTTCTTTTATTTAAACCCAGCGAATAACCTTGTTTGTTTTTATTTCTCTGGGCTGCTTTTATAACTAATGGAGGTGTCGTGTTGCTTTTAGCCAAGTTAAGCAACCCACAGATGGCTCATGAGTTGGATTTTAACCCTTACAGCACAAAGTGTGGGCAGGGACTTTGGGTCACTCAAGCTTTAACAGTCTCAGTTCATATTGAACTAACACTATCCAGCCTTTCTCACTGTGGTCACACCACAGACAGGATAGTCTAATGAGCTTAGGAGAACACTGATTTTATGACTTTCAGATAAAGTTTTCCCCTTCTTTCTTATAACGATGCAAAAATTCATTTACTGTAAGTGCCCAGATCTGCCACATATGGCCATGATTCCCATGCTAACTTAGATTGATGTGATGTCAACTAACAAGCACTTGATTTCAGCACCCTGGACAGTGGTTGAGACAGCATAAGCACGCCTGAAGGGCTTTCACTGGGAGGTCTGGACATTCATACTATACTCCCACTGGATTGTCCAGAAGCATGGGGAATGACTCTGATATAGTGCCACAAACTATAAACTAGACAATGCATGTTAAAAATAATTTAAAAAAAACATATTATACACTAATTCTGAACATTATTTTCACTGTGTGATGCAGTTGCTATAGCACATGAAGCTACTGGATACTGAGTCACTTAACCTTATTGCAGACACAAAAAAAAAACACATTTATTAGAAAATGAAGCCATAAATTGGTCCAATTTGACCAAAGAGAAACATGATGGCAGAAATGAGACAGCGAGTAATGACTGTTTTCACTAAATGATCATCTGAGCAGCTGTTAGAGATGCAACACAAATGACAGCATGACACATATCAGCTGAAGATGTATGAAAACCACCCAGCTCTGTGGCAGTTTTATAAGGCCTGTAAATGTGATACTAATAACATCTTCAATATCCACCCACATGTCATGCACTAATGCTGGCAATGCTAAATCTTTCTCCCTCTCTCGCTCTGTCACACACACACAACACACACACACACACACACACACTTTGTGCCCACCTCTTTCACCTATCTCTCTCTCTCTCTCTCTCTCTCACTCACACACACACCAGTTTGGTCTAGCAATGTCATGTCTTATGGATATACATCAACACACACACACACACACAGCAGGAGGGAGAAAACAGTGCACAAAGTGATAGTGGCACCTCAAGCTGTGCTTGTGTGTATGAGTGCATACATGCATGCTGTTTAAATAGTGCATATGGACTAAAGGCCATGCGACAGCTTGGTCTTGCCTGGATCACTGCACCCTGGCTGGGCCATTGTTCCTCTGACACCCCTCTTTTACATACACAAACACACACTTCCCTCCCATCGTTGGCCTTTTACTAACAAGCTCTCTGCTCTCCTTCCCCCTTCTGTCTCTCCTCCTCATGTTCTAGCCCCATCCATCCGTCTAGCTGAAATATTATGTGGGTCCTTATTACTTCCTGTGTTTTTAATTTGACCAAAATATTGGCTATGATTCATAACTGCAACGCTGTGGTTGGTGAACTATGTTCAGCTGGCTATCAGTGTGGTTGGCTGAGTCTGTTCACATAATAGTCACCGACAACAGGCTTAAGACTTTTCATCATCACATCTAGAAACTCTGCCATCAGCTGCTCCATCAGCAATGAGGGGGAAAAAAATCATAAAATATAAACCTTTGGTTCAAGGGTGGGTCAGAGAGATTAAGTAGGAGTTTCCTCAGCATATAATCTACTACCCTCCACACACACACACACACACACACACACACACACATACACACCCCCACTAACTTTGTATTTTCTGCCATGCTCCATTTGGAGTCACAGATGCCTCTGTCACTGGGGCAGCATTCATTTGGCACAGCCCCGGGTGACTGTGTCAATATTTGTAGTGAGTGCCATTTTGGTTTGGGGCGTCTCTAATGCATGACTGGTCTTGGGCGAGGCTAAGGCTAAAAGGAAAATCAACAGGAAACAAAAACCCCAGCCCTATAGACTAACTCTGCACAATTAATTAAGCCCTTTGGCAAGAAAAGTGAAAGGATGGGCTCACTTTGGGAATAGATAGGTTTTGGTTGCGGGAGGATGACAGGGAGAAAGAAAACAAAGCAAATTAATGGCCTTGAATTGCTGAGATAATTCACATCTCTGATTAATATTGATCCCACAAGGGATAAGAAACTGCCACAATACAGCCATAGAGATGCGTTAATTTGATGAGTTTTTGTGTTAATAACTCTCTTTGTGCAAAAATGCACATGGAGACTTTGCGGGGCAATGACTGTGCAATTTCAGCTTGTTACTAGGCCACTTTGAGCTGTGTGTTTGTGTACGCATAGGCTCTTGGTTGGTGACTGACTGTGTCCCAGCAGAAATATTTGTCTTTTATGTAATGTTTTTCATAATGTGTGGCCCATGGGGATGGAGAAAGAGCAAGAGCTGGCAGATTGTATTGATTCAGAGCATCTAAAGCTGCTGTTTTATAGCGCAGTACAGGAGGGCCCACGAGGATTCCTTTAAGTTAACGTGTTTTCATGATTGCTTTTTCTCAGCAACTCACTGGACATGTCTTAGCTTTTCATTCTCCACCTATCCCTATGCCTTCTGTTTGTTTCTTCCCATTCACGCACTCCAAACGGCTCTTTAATATTGCTATTATGTTACGTCCAAACTATCTTTTCCCGTAGAATACACATACAGTAGCCACTCTTTGCTGCTAACACACGAGCAAGCAGCCAGTTCCACTGCTTAACTCAGTGTTCAGAGGGCGAGGACTCATCTGCCTTAGCACATTGGCCTGATCATCAGCGGCGTGCCCTGCTGCTGCACCCATCGGCCCCTATTACAGCTCCTTATAGGGGAGGACGCTCCGTGTTTGCAGGCCAACAAGTGGAATACAGTGCTCTGTCGAAGCAGATGGAAGGAGCCTGGACTCCTTTGTGTTGTTTTCTAATTGGATCTGATGGGTGCATGTGTTTCCAGTATTGCATACACAGACTCTGCAAGTAAGGAAATAATGTAGACCTGACCACAGGGTTATAGTTAATTTGAGATCTGAGGAATGGAAATATTATTTTAATCACAAGTGTTGATGCCATTGTAACTTTGTACATTGAGTCTGATTGCAGGTAAAGTTGTAAAGACAACACTCAAAGGCCTTTGACTCCCAACCTCTTCACACACATGTTGATTGAATGAGGTGGGGCAAAAACATCTATGACAGTAAGAAGTAAAATCTGGAAATTATCTTGTATAAGGTCATGTAGCCACCTTAGGCTGTTGTTGTGAATAAAACGTGTTTTTGGAAGCTGCTCAGCTTGCCCCATTGACTGAAGGTTGAGAGAAAGGAAATATGACAGACATTCAGTGGTAATATGTTGTGATTTTATGTGCTGCCAGTTTTCATGTTTCATTAGTTTGAGTTCAGCTGTATATGTGTGTACGTTGATGCATGTGGGATTATTCATGCCTGAGATGTGTGGTGTGTGGAGCATCTCCCCAGGTCCAGTGGCCTGTCAAAGCTGTAGCCTGTGTTTTTTATGGAAGCAAAGTGGACAGGTTGAATTCCAGCCCAAAGGCATGCTGAGTAGACTCACAGTGTGACAGGTGTGTACATTGACAGTGCAGAGTTGCCATGGAGACGATTAGCTAAATCCCAGCAGTACATACTTGTTTTTGTGCTTCTGTTTAAATGTTAAAATGGAGATTAATGAAGGCTGATAGTGTCTTCAGTTTCTCTGTGTATATTCATGTGTGCATCCTTCACTGTCTTCAATGATTCTATGTGAGGGAGACATGCAAATGCAGGAAAATATGTCTCTCTGCAGTGGTCAGAAATCTGCATTAATTAAAGATGTTATTCTTTACTATGTTAAATTGGCTTGCAGAGAAGGGGCAGGCAACAAACATAAAGTGGCAGATCAATGAAGAGTATCAACAACAGTTTTGAATCTCAGTGGTGGGTTTGTCTTGGCAGTGCCTGATTCCACTTCACTTTACTTCTTGCAAATCCAATAAGTGGATGAAAAGAAGTTTGCGCAGTTTTTTTCTTTTTGTACCAGGCTGTAAACATGTGACATTTGGCATTTTAGTTAGGAGCCATAGCAGAGGCACTCAGTCCACAACATCTCCTAAACTAACTTTGTTTGTGCCTAAAACACCTCCCACTGAGCATATAGAGGAATTCATTTCCTTTAGACTACAGCTTTGTCCACAGCTGAAACATTTACAGCCTTGATTATTTAGTCTATCTAGTCGGATTACATTTTCTAAGGTGACGTTGAGGGCAGAATAACACAGAAAATGTATGTAATAGCCCATGCCAACCCCCATCTACTTCACCAGAACTTCAATTTTCAACTCATATAGGGGCCTGGACCTTTGCAGGTTATATAACTGGTGCTGAGTGGCAGTGGGTGATATTGTGCAGAGTAGTTTTTTTCACATGGTTGTTCCAGTGATTTGCAATGTGTGTGTGTGTGTGTGTTTGGGCCACTAACATCAAGCTTATGTGTCCCTAAATGGCAGTGCAGATGTTTGTTTTAACAGCACAAAGTGACTGTGTTTTGTGGCGCATGTTTGTGACAGTTCAGACTGACTGATTCCAGACTTTACAAGTAGCTCTAGCTGCTTCTCTTATTTCCCTTCAGACCGTCATCTTTTGTTGCTGTCTCTATACATTCATCAAGTGGAGTCAAACACTACCGTACAGCTGGAGGAACTTTAAACATTCTGCTAGAATTGGAAAAATTTAGCTGCAGAATTTTCACCTGGCTTTTGATAAATAAAATCTTGTTGAGGTTTTAGTGTTTATTTCAGTACACATGGTTGAAGTATGGTTGCAGACAATGGTGCCAAAAACAATTCCCAAAAAGTAGTTTTTTAATGCTTTAAAGACAAATTAATTTTAATGGACTACTGTCGAGAAATACAGGTCAGACTCTCATGTCTTCCCAGATGCATTGTGTCTTAACCCCCCCACCCCCCCACTAAACATTGTGACCACAGACTGTGTCATCCTGCAGCTCTTCACAGCAATTAGACAGGTAGATGAAATGAGAGTGTTGCAGAGGCCAGCAATGTAATTAAACCTGGAGTGAGAGGCCACTGCACTCCCGTGAAGCAATACCCCCGCTCGCCCACACAATGTGTTACAGGCATTGCCACAGTCTTCCTCTGTGTGGTTTAGTAGTGGTTTAGGAAGAAGCAAGTACACACAAACCACAGTGCTTTATTTCAGAAAGACCAGCATACGTTATACTAGTGTTGAGACTGTATCAAAACTATAAAGTTGCAGACTGTAAATCCAAAATGATACATTAAAAGACACTATAAAACTCTTTGCCAAGCCAGCACTAACAATGCAATTGGCACAACCTGTGAGTCTGTGATAAGCATAGCTAATGCATCTACATTGGGTCCTTGGTGCAAGACTTATTAGTTTCATGACAAAAAAGCTCTATAATTGTGCATTTTTTTCCTATTCCTGAGCCAAGTAAAGGTCACAGGGCTTTTTTTTCTGTGATTATTTGATTTTTATCAAATGAGAGAGATAAGGAGAGCAGCATGATATCACAAGTTACTGTTCAAGTTTCTCATCACATAAATTACATACAACTCTTCCCAGTCTCAGAATCCTCCCACTTAATGTGGCTTTAACAAAACTGCTGACTCCCACTTTGCAATTCCCATTCTGCTGTGTAGACTCAGAGCTCACGATCCCACAAAACCTAGCAAAGGTCTAGGGCACTTCCAACAGAAGCAGGATGGATGACTCTTTCATCCTGTAGAACTCTTCAGCTGCTTCCTGAAGACCTCTGGACTATTTGCTCACTGGCTCCAGGCTTAAGAAAGCTCTTATGCTCATGGCAGAAGAGGCACAGCGATGGATCTGCTGGCTTTAGCCCTAAGACAAAACAGATATTGGTGACACTGCAGCTGGCCTGATTTCGCATTGACCATCTGAGGTGTAGAACTACCCGATTACTGATAGCAATTTTATTATAGCTGTGCACTCACAAACATCAGTTTTAGCCACATACCGATGATGTGGTTTATAGTTTATAGACAGTAAAAGCACCCAAAATGATGGCACTTTGTTGGATTTGTTACATCATTTCTGGTCTTCTGGTGAAACATCTCATGGGTGTGCTTTGCTTACATAGCGGTGGTTTGGTCTATAGAAAGAGTAAAGCTGTATGTGAGAAACAACACTTAAAATGTTGCCCTTGTTATGTTTTTTTTTTTTTTTTTTTTTTGGAAAGCACAGTGATTGTCCTGCCCCTGATCTGCTTTATGTGCAGGACAGCTCCAGTGCAGGATTATAAAACATCATCTTATATAGCAGATGGCACAATTAGAACTAAAAGGTTTCCATGTGTGCGGAGGATTGGAAGACTGTTTCATCTATTAATGGACCAAACCCTGAAATGTATATATAATGTAAAACATCTAAAGGATCTTCTGTCACATCTACTTTTCCTTGTAGGGCACAAGCATTGGACATAGCAGTCATTGCCATATTTTAATTATACAGCATATCTCCTCCATCCATAGAATGTCTTAGACTCTAAGTCTGCTGGAATGTTATGCTCTCAACATCTCTTTTCTCTCTTTTTCTCGTTTTTAAATTGAACACTTTTTTCTCACATGAATGCGTCCTATTCAGCAGTGTGATGGCTGAACTCATACTATGCTGAGGCTCACCAGGACACATCACATCTCTTCACATAGCAATTGTACCTCAGCCTTAGAATATTTCCTAAATTTCAACCTTGTGATTTTGGAGAGATGAAGGATTTCTTAAGATGTCGTTTAGAAGAAAAAAAAAAAAACCCAGAAGAGTAGGCATAATGAGTCGGGCTTTCTCACATTAAACCACATAAAAAATAACACATAAAACCCCTTTCATTTGACATTAAGATGTTTTAGCCTTATTTGTCTACACAGATCTAGCCTCCTTGTAAACATTATTTGTAACACATTCTCTTATGAGACACGCATGGACCTTTTTAGTACACTTGCTGGAAGTCACCATACATGAACATTAAAATCAGCCATTAAAACCCTATGACTTTCTCTATATGTGCTCTAGTGAAGAAGAAAATTCCAGGTGATGCTTAGATAGGTTTTATTGCTTCCGGCCTGACAGCATTTTAATTCCCCTTGCGGTTCCAGTATGATAGCAGACCAATCTCCTCTCACCACACCTTCAGCACCTTTCTCCCAGACCCAATTTAGACAGTGATCCTAAAACTAGCATGTTTAGAGACCCAAGAGATTTGGAACAGTCGTCTTTGTGGAATAGCACCCTAGTAACTTAAAGAAGTAGTACATCTCAGAATTTAATTAGATGCTGCCAATCTTTTACAAACACTTGGGAAATTGGGGCCAGTGGGTCTTTAACTGGAGATGTTTTTTTTTTTTTAATTGGCTGTGTCCTTTGGAAGTAGAGCAACTCTTGATTTCGAAAACCCCTTCTGCTGAACAAGTATCTTGATGTAATTGGACTTAAGTCTGATATCTTGGAAAATAAAGTGACATAACATAGGCATTCTATGATTAGGAAAGGTGTCTAAAAAATTCCATCCTTTTAGGATGCAAAGGATGTCAGTGATCTCACCTGACACTCAGTATTATAACAATATTATATATAACAATATTTTATATTTGTAAATGAAAGGACTTTATGAGTGATAACATGATAAGTATCTTCACCTTCATCTGAGTCCTCTTATCCTTCTCAACGGATCTGTTGGCATGTATGATATTTAGTCATTTATGGTAGCTGGTGGTGTCTTAAACCCTGATGTAAATGTGGCTTAAATCGGATAGAGATTA
>JAVQJX010176311.1:0-24366 GCA_036025115.1 Ambassis agassizii
AAAACAGGTCTGTCTATGGACTGTACATTCACATGAAACTAAACGCTTACTTCCACTGTGTGGATCAGCCTGATGCTCCTATCGATGAGAACAATCTACTATGCGTCTGTACAGAAAAATGACCTCCAATCCTCAAATATTCACACCTTAAAAAAATAACAAAGGAAGTTCTTACATAGTCCTTATCAGAGGAGATATTGCTTTTAAAGACTGCATGAGCTCGCTTAGGTACGTACACAAGACAACATGGCACTTTACAGAGCAAAATCCATTCTAGTTTTCATTCCCTTTCCTCACCTCACTCTCTCCCACCGAGGACATTCTGATTGTCAATGCTCTGAAGCAAAGAGTGAAACATTTTCCAAGGCAGTCTGAAGTAAACAGAAACACTTTGTTTTTTTTACACGTCTACCTCGGAAGCAATACTGAAAATAGTCAATAAACATTCCTATCATGAATATATTTTGTCCATTTCTTTAGCAGACAGCACTCAGGCTCTCTCTCTTTTTTTGTCAAAAAAATAACTTCTTTCTTAAAACCTCATTAGAAATTCTCTTGCAGTGATGCCAAAATTCCTATCACTAAGCCCACCCCCTCCCCCCTGCCTATTCACTGGTACATAACAGACACTGTCTTGGTAGAGTGGAGAAAAAACCCTAACACTGTCTCAACAGCTTTTAACCAGCTCACTTCTCCTCATGTCATTTCCCAAAGGTGCAATGTGACTTTGAAAAGCTTAACAACTAAATGAGGGTTCGATTTTGACCTACTTAGGGCCCGGGCTACATTTTTCTTCCCCGCCTCCTGGGCAACTTGTGAGCTCCTCGTCTCTTGGAATCTTCTGAGCCAAAAATTCTGAGTACCATATATGTCCACTTTCAATCTCCCGTGCAATATCGGTCTTTCCCAATTTGCTTAAGGTGCTGAAGTAAGAGCATTCAAAGTATGTTTATAGTGTGTCCACTCGGCATACATACAGTCTTTAGTGTGCTTGTTCATCCAGCACTAGTGCAAATTCATTTCAGCTGGTCTGTTTCTTTCTTTCATCCAGGACACTCTGTCTCTGTTTCTCTCATCCATTGCCTCTTTGGACAAAGGATGTGTTGCCATGGTTTCATCCTTGGTGTGATGCCCTCAAAGCGCTAGGTGCAACACACTCATCTGTCAGTGCGTGAGATGTCTTTCTTGCATTTTCAGCCGCTATAACTCTGAGTCTTTTCCTCCCTCTGCGGTGCTGCTACTGTTAATAGCAGTGACATCAGTTCTCATCCATCTGTCCAGTGGTGGGCCTGGTCCCTCTCTCAGTGTGGTTCCACCTACATGAAGAGAAGATACTATCAGCAAAACAATGCACATACATCTGGCTCTGTTTGTGTAGCACATGCTCCACTCACCTCTCTCTGTTAGCTTATGAATGCTGCAGGGTCAAAAGTAAATCATTCAGCCGTTTCCTCCTCTGTTCTCTGCTGCAGACCTCTCCTTCCCCTCGTTTTTCTCCCCCCTCCTCCTCCTCCTCCTCCTCCTCTAGTCTGTTTTGGGTGTTGGTGGGCTGGAGTGAACAAAGTGTGCACAGTAAAAAGGCAGATCCTTCTGGATGGATGGAAATTTGCATGGTTTAAAGATGTTTCTGTCTCTGTGGGCAGATGTGTGAACTCACACAGGGGCTGGCAGTGAGTGAGCTGGAGGTGTCCTGACTTTGATGGTGGGGGTCACTGCTGGTAACGGTCACCTCCACCCCCACTAGCTGATCTGATGGTCAAAGGTCAAACAGTGTATGTTAGCGAAGGCGGCAGCACGTCACTTCTTTTACATCTACACAATCTGTAATTATGCAAGTGTCCTTATTTCCCCTTGATTCCTATCTGCAATCGGTCAGGCAGTCTTTGATGGAAACTGTGTGGTTTCACTGCTAATGGGGAAAGTTGATGCTTGCTGGGTTCTTGGACACCAGCAGTGGATGACAGAAATGGGGAAACATTTCTGCAGGCTAAATTCTGTGGTTGGAAAACCACTTAGTTTGTGCTGCTGAGTATGATATGGAGAGACAAGCCAAATATATGAGGGCTGTAAGCAGAGCACACACACACACACATATACATGCACACATAAAGTAAAAGACACAACACAGGACATCAAGACACAGATGTGGAGCAAAAAATGAAAATGTAAAGCGTTCAACCACAAACAGGTCTGCATACACAAACACCTACAGAAACAAAAACTAACACACACACTTGCTTCATGGACCTGACTTGATGTGGTTGTCGTCCCCATTGGTTCCGTCACAGGACAGACGAGGCAAGTCGTCCTCCTCGCCCTCCGCGTCTCTCTCCCTCTCCCGCTCTATCCTCATTCGGATCTGTCTGTCTCTCACCAGCTCCCAGTTCCTCACGAGGAACACATGATGTTTCACCACAAAGCTCCTGGCAGGGGGAGACATTAATCGCAGACGCTAGTTCAGTGCATCGAGTGGTTTATCTCAAAATGTGCTCAGCTGTGTGCTTTCCATACCTCTCACTGCTGGTCAGAGGCTCCATGTTGAGGTGAGGGAACAAGCTGGTAATGTCACTAGAGTTCTCCTCCTGCCCAACGACATGCAATCAGAGAGCAGAGAGTGTTTAGTTTTATTCGAATTTATTGAAGTCCCATTGGAATAAATCAACCTACAGGCACAAAACTCACCGCTGTCTGCTGAGAGCACACCGTCCTCTCTTTCAGCCGGCCTGAGTCAACATCACACATACATAAGACACTGTATGAGAGTACAGTATATAGGTATATAAACTAACATGACAACAACACATCTAATAATGGCAACTCACAGTAACGCCGCTTCCTCTTCAGGGGAACGGCCGGCTGCCTGTGTAGCTGTAGCATAAGAATCACATTCAAATACATATATAACTGTACTTCTATCCTCACATTTGCTGGATCTTGAAGTCCCTTATTTTGTGTGATGGCGCACAACTGTACCTGGTTGTGTTGCCACAGCCACATCACATCATAGGGCAGCTGGAAATGGATTCGCTTTAGCCTCAGGTACTTCCCTGGAGACGATACAGAGAGCTTAGGTGACTATCACAACAAAAACAAGCTCCTAGGAGTGATAGGATTAACATGGCAACTCACCAACATGTATGGGAGCAGGGAGGAGGCTATAGTCATGCTCTCCTGGTGTGTACTCCATACTCTCTCTGCAGTTCTTCTGGGCATGGGAGGGAGGACTAAGAAAGATGTACAGTATATAATTAAAAACACTAATAATAATAATAATGAAACATTATTATAGTTGGTTTATGGTTTCAGCTAACTCACTCTGTTGTTTTGTAATCATCCGAGTAAAGACCTGCCCTCAGAAACGTTTTCTTGGGAGGACCGTCAGCTCTCTCCTCTCTCTGCATGGCTGCTGGTTGGGACGGAGCCTGGTAAAAATCTGATTGGCTAAAACATTCAGGGAGGCTGTCACACTCAAGTGTGTCCTCAGTGACACTAAAAGGAAAGTATGAAGAGAGAGATAGAACGATAGAGAGGAAAAAGAAAGAGAGAAAAGGCACTGGTTTAGCACACAGTGCTGAAAACAATGTGTTAATATAGCAGTGGTGAGTGGTTGTATTTGAATGTTCAAGTCAACCAGCTCAGGTGTTTACCTCTGATGACATGGAGAGTCACCATGTTTTCTCTTCCTTCCTCTCTTCCTCTTAGCCTGCAGCTCCAGCTCTGTCACCTGCTGCACCGTGTCGCCTCCTCCTCTGCCTCTCTCTGGCACTATGTCTTCTTTCCTCCCACCCACTTCTCTCCCATCACTGCCGTGGCTGTGTCCTGGCACGAGGTCAGGCGATGACATGGACGGGGTTGCAGATGAGTGCGTGGGGGAGGAGACAGTGGAGGGCAGTGGGTGCTTCCTGGGCCGTCCTGGCCTTCTTTTGTTTTTCACAGCCGAGCTGTCTGGCGTTGGCACACTTTTCTGCTGCCCCCGGCTCCTTGTGTCACCTTGTAAACCTGCAGTCATTGAAATAAAAAGAGGGAGGGGAGGGGATGAGGCAGACAGAGGCAGGAGGAGGGTGGGTGGGGGGTGTAAGTGGCGAAGAGGAAATGAGACAGATGTGAATCTGTGATTGAGCCAGCAGGAGGTGTGAGGTGAGGCCAGTCTGGGCTGAGTCATGCGGATGGGACGCAGATTAGGTGAGTCACAACATTTCCTCTGACCAGATCACTTCTGGGAAATGCATTAAAAAATGATTTATGTATACACATACACACAGCCAAAAAAATCAGGAATGGACACAAACACGGTAGAGTATTGCATATGTACGCAGCCTTACCATACACACAATTCCTTTTTTATATTCAGCTAATGCAAAACACAAGCTGAGCAGACGAAGAGGGGAAAAGTGTGTGCGACTGTACCCATGCTAGTGTCTTGCACTTTCAAACACATGTGTTTGGTTAGATGGTGTATTCCACTTCTTTCAAAAACAACATTTGGCCTCACAGGCTGTCTTTGCCCCTATTCTGACCTCCAAGCTATTCCTTCATCAGTCTCTCCTGAGGTCATCTATCTTTTTGTTCCATTTTCCACAGCCCCTGACAAAACTGACCAGTCTTTCCTTATTGGATTTTTCCAAGTCAAATAGGCCTCGTTGGCCAGCAGTGAGGAATAGGCTAAGCTTTAAATAGCCAATGTGGTGGTTAACTAATGACTGTGTTCACTGGGTAGCCCTGGGCTGCAACGGCATGCGGTTCACTGCAGACCAGGAAGATTTCAAAGATTTTCTGGCAGATTCCCACCAAGATGCAGCTCTCCTGCTAAAACGCTTTAAAAATTCCAACAGAGAGTGGTTGCTGACTGAGTGGTTGTGTGTGTCTGTCTCTTGCACAAGCAGTCTGAAATTGGCTATAAAAAGAACAGAGTCTGATTTCCTCTCAAACACCCGCCCAGGCTTTGATGTGTCGCTCCATAACACCTGAGAAAAAGTAGCACCACCACTATTTTGGGCACACTACTGGTTTCATCTCAACATTGTGCAAATTAAAACAGACTCCTGGCATAAACCCTTTTTCTTCAGCATGCTGCTGTTATGATCTGGTATCTTTTGTCACATTTCATTGGATGGCACAGTTGATGTTAGATTCACCTCTCTTCATCTGCATTACTGTTGTACTATCATATTAACCATGCATTCACCCAGTTCATGAACTGATGCTGTCAGAAACTCTCTCAGGCAGAAGCACACTTCCTTTCACACATTTATCGATCAAATCATTTGTGCATTCTCACCTGCTTCTCTCCTCTCTGTCCATGCTGGTTCATCTCTCCTCACTGACCTGTCTCCACTTCCTGGGTTCCTACTGGCCAATCCACTTCTCAAACCCCTCCCTCCTGTTGCCATGGCAGCAGAAGTGAACAGGTTAGTGTGCGTTGGCGATGGGGATGTCCTGTATGGATGTGACTCTTGATCATCTGCGCCTTCCTCCTCGTCCTCTCCATCTGACGCAGTCATTCTGCCTGCAGTCTGGTCTCCAGAGAAGCCTCTCCAGCTGGGGTTTGAGTTTCCAAATCTCATGCTTCCCAAGCTACCAAACTTTGTCCAGCTCTGGCCCAAGCCTCCCCATCCTCCTCCAAAGGAAGACAGGTGAGATGAACCCAGGCCCAGAGAACTTAGGGATGTGTGTTTGTACCTCTCTGCTGAGGATGAAGAGGAGGCAGCAGCGGCAGAAAAGGAATCTTTCCCGCTGTCACATAACCAAGGTGATTCTTTTGACAGCATACTCCCCATTCCTCGTGCCCCTTTCCTTCCTCCTTGTCCTTGCCCCAGAATGAACCCTGATCTTGGCTTTGAACTGGCCAGACCTTCTCTTTCCATTCCATCTTCCTCCTCATCCTCACGTAACTCCTCCTCCTCATCCATGTCTCGCTCACAGTGCCTGTGACGATGTTTATGTTTGTGTTTGTGTTCATTCCTCCCACAGCCACATGAAAAGCTGGATGTGAACCCTGAGCTGAGGTGTGGGGCTCCTCCACTTCCTCCCCCTATATCTCCCTCATCCTCTCCTCCTAATGCTCCTTCTCTCAGCAACCTGCTCCTCCGCCTGTGGAATCTGGCCGGGTTGAGGAGGAAGTGGGCATGATGGGGCTGATGGGGGGCATATTGGTGAGGAGATGGAAGAGGGTAGGAGCTTGGTAGGTGGTGGTAAAGTGGTTGAGGATAGCTGCTATAAAAGCCCATGTTTTCAATGGTGTCCTGGAACTTTGACGGGCAGCCACATTGCCTGCGGTCTGGCTTCCTGTTACAGTGGCAGGGGTAGAAAGGCTGTGGGGAGAAGGAGGGATTGGTGGGGAAAGATGAAGGGTGAGGAGAGTAGAAGCCATTTAGATTAATTCTGAAGATGTTGGAACGGAGGGAATGAGAGGATGAGTGATGTCGCCTCCCACCAGCACCAGTCTGATTCCCATCAAAGCCCTGTGCCAGTCCTGTCCTTGCCCAACTCCGACGTCCAATATGGACCTCACTGAACTGGCCAATCAGCTCCTCTAACTCAGCCAGAAACTCTGGATCCTGCATGTGCAGCTGCTGGTGCTTCTTCTTATGTTTATTTTTCTGTCTCTTCAGTGCATTATGCCCAATGCAAGGATAGTAGTCCGAGTGAGTGCACTTGGTATGACCTGGACAGGGGCAAGGACACACACAAGTACAGGAAGAGGAACAGTCGTAATCCCTGCGCCTGTGCCGGTGTCTGTCTCTGTGCCGCTCTGCAGCATTTGAGTTGGTTATAGGGTTTGCATGTCTGGACATATGAGAGAGGGGTGAAGAGACTGGAGAAGGGCGATCCACAAGAGAGGGCGGGAGTCTTTGACCTCCCAGAATCACGCTTGACCCCGGACCCAACCTCAGCATTCCTCGAGCTCCCCTTATCTCCCCTCGCTCCGAGACGCTGTTGTTATCTGTTCCAATCCCGCTGTCACTAGGCAGCGTTTCTTCGCTGTGGGATTCGCTCCTCGGGGACGGCGTGGCCTCTTTCAGGTGGCCGGGAGAGCCAGGTGTGTGATGCAGAGGAGGGGTGGGACAAGAGAGCTTACACGAAGACTGGTGAAAGGGGAAGTAATGCCTTCCCTGACATGGACAGCTCTTCTTCACAAAGGGAGACAGGGATGAGGAGGAGGGAGGTCGAGGAGATGTACAGGAAGACGATGGGGAAGGGAGGGAGAAGGGGTGAGGAAAAACTAGGGAGGTTGTTGGTTCTGTGAGGCTCCCCTCGCTGTAAGGACTCTGAGCCCCGCTGGAGTGAGTCAGAGAGGGGGAGGGGAACGGGTGAGAGGCAGGAGGTTGGAGTGGGTTAGACGAGAAGAGAGATGTTTCTGAGGGATTGGTAAACAAAGACGTCTGAGTGAAGTTCTGGGAAGTGGAATTTAGGTTAGCAGTTTGGGATTTAGGTTTGCGTCCTCGTCTCTTGCCCATGTAGATGGTTCCTCTCTTGCTCACATTGATCTGGGGGCCCAGCTTACTCCCGAAGGAGGAGGACAGGGCTGAGAGCGTGTGTACCGTTGTAGCCTCTATCGATTTACACATTCTCAGAGACGTCTCACCATCTGCTGCCTCGCCTCCCCTTCCCTCCTTTCCTACATACCCTGACAGCATTACTTTGTGAAGTCTCCTCTTCTTTCTTTTCTTCATCTCATTAATCAGCCTCCTGATCTTTAGCTGCCTGTTTCCCCTCTCTGTATGATTCAGTGCATCTCCACTCTGGTCCTCCGGGAGGGGTCGTTTGGGAGGGCGGCCACGCTTCTTGGGGCTGGATTTAGATGGAGCCGCACATTGCAGCATTGGACTTGGCTCCAGCGCAGGGGCTTTCTGAACTCCGTCACACCCAAGGAGAGATATCTCAGTTGGGATATCATTTGGTAAAAGTCGGTGCGGAGGTTCATCTAAACTTGAGCTGTGGGATTTAGGGCGGCCCCTTTTTCGGACAGCGTTTATGGGACTCGACTCTGACGTGGGGTGAATCTGCTTTGGGGTTGAAGGTTTGGTTGCAGAAGACAGGGGGGAGGAGCTGGTGGTTAAGGAGATAGAGGGTGCTGGGTGTGACTCATCACTCTGCTGAATAGTGGCTTTGGTAGGAATTGGCGTCTTGGTGTTCTGGGGAAAACCTAGTGAAGGATTATGTTGGGAATCTGAAGGGGCTTCCTGATTTTCCGCCCTCTGAGCCCGGTGCACCAGCTTGGTCCAGCTGGGCCTTCTGGCTTTACGTTTCTTGAGCGGTCGGCTGTCTTGCTCCTGGGGGGAGGACGGGGGAGAAACGGGAGCATGGGCAGCAGGCGTGGCCAGCAAGGGAGGAGCAGAAGGGGGTTGGCTTGGAGGCACAGATGAATGTCTTGAGACGTCCTGTTCTTTTGATTTACTGGCATCACCTGTTGTCGTTGCTGGCTCGGCTTGTTTAACTGGCTTGCAACTGTCGTCTGTCTTTTCCTTCTCATCTGCTCGACCTGGATTCGTTTTTGAGGGTTTATCTGTTTTATCAGCTGTTTCGCCACACTTTGCATTATTCTCCTCTGTTCTTTGTCTATCTGGGCTTAGGTTATCCCTCTTTTTCTCAGTCTTTCCTCTGTCAGTCTGCACTTCATCTCGCCTTATATCGTCACTCCTATGTCTCTCATTCTTTTCTTTACTATGTTTAATCTTAGCATCCTTCCCCTTCTCCTTTTTCTTCTTCTTCACTTCTTCTTTTCTGCTCTCACTCTTTGCTCTGCTTTCAGCCTCCAACCTATCTCGCTTTGATTTCTTCTCTTTCCGTTTCTCTTTCTTTGCTTTCCTCTTTTTCTCCAGAGAGTGATCCTGACCTTGGGACTGGGCAGCAGAGGGATCCACAGTGGGAGAGGACTGTGGTTTGGAGGTGACTGAGGGAAAGAATGGAGAGTCTGGTTGACTCTTACTGGAAAGTTCTTTATGGGAACTAGTGGGAACTGGAGGTCTTGTGGAGGAGTCCATGGAAGAAACAGAGGAGGAAGTGCTCTGTTTTCCAACTTTGCTTTTTGATGAGCCAAGCATGTTGGCAGAGCTTTTCCCATTTGATAGTCCCTTCTGTTTCGTCGTCTGTACCAAACCATTATGCTTCTTGGAGGTGTTTCCATCATTTCTGGGTTCCAATGTGGAGGCTGTCTTGTTGCTTGGGGTGGAAGGAGTAGTTGAAGTAGCCTGGTCTGTTGTGGGTAAGCAGGGTGCTGCTGGGACAGGCTGGCCATTGACACCTGGAAGCTTGTCTTTCTTCACTTTCTCTGATGGGGCATTTGAGTTCACCTCTGTTTTATCGGCCAGCTTGATAGGAAACTAGGGAATGCAAACACAAAATCTCAGTCACACAATGTTTACCACTGACAGACAGCAAAGGACAACGGGGAAAAAGACAGTAACTGAGATGCTTTTGTTATTGTCCGCCCATTAAAAGATAGAGAGAGCGAGGATAAAATGACTCAATCAGGCAGAGAAACAAGGGCACACTGAGGAGAAGGAGAGGGTGAGGTGATGGAAACAGGAATGGGGTTGACACAGAAAGGAGAAATACAAAGGCAGAGAAAAAGAGGAAGAGAGAGGGACGGAGGGGGAGTGAATGATAAATGAGAGCAGGTAGAGAAAAGAGGGGATGTAAAAATAGAAGAGAGGGACAGATATAGAGAGCCAAGCAGAGAGAGAGAGAGAAACCGCTGCTATTGGTAGCTATAAATTGCCTCTAATACAGATGAGAAGGCTTGACATTTCATACTTGTTCTGTAATTTTGGTATGCTGCAGCTTGAGTGTCATTTGTGCAGCTAAAGCCATAAGCTTCCCCTTGGGTGATTGTCATAAGGACTGATGGACCAATGTCTGTAATAACTCCAAGCGGTTGCCGTGCTGGTGTCCTATTTATAGGTCTGTTTATTCAAATGCGCTTCTTAGGTTTCAGACAATAGCTCGTTTGACCATATTACAACTGAGCACAAAGTGTTTGCACCATATGAACACATACCAAGCCCAGCAGTTTACTATTAAACACAGCTATAGGACACATGTGCGCTCATGAATAGTTCGTGGATACTTTCAAACACTTGAACAGATTTGAAGCTGTTTGTGTGTGTAGGTATCTTTAACTCACCTGTTTGGCAGACTTGGTCCCTTGGCTGCTTATGGCTGGGACTGATCCTGGAGTGGAAGCTGTCGTGGATGATAATGACAGTGACTGCAATGATGACGATGATGATGATGATGTAAGTGGCGGTGAAGCAGCAGATGCAGTTTGTTTGGTTGTGGTTTGGACAGCATCCAAGCCTGAGCGTGGCTCTCTGGTTGCTTCAGCGGCTGTAGAACTGGTTTTACCCTGCTGGCCTGCCCCTCCTTCTCCGTCCTCTCTCACATGTCCCCCCCTGGTGTGTCTCTGATAGGTCCTGATGGTGGGCTTGCAGACATAACTCTCCAAGATCTTGGGCGGCTTTTTGGTGCGCTTGGCCTGCAGTCCAATCCGGACTCGTACATTCCCGTCAGGACAGCTCGCCTCCCTGCCAGAGATCTGAAGCTGCTGCTGCCCCACGCTTCCACAACGCTCCTCGATAAGCAGCTCCAGGACTGCCCCCTTGTCTCCTTCTCTCTTTCTTCCCGCTCCTCTTTTCTCCTCCTCCTTTTTCCCCACATCGCCGTTCACCCCTTCGCCTCTCCTCTTTTGGTCCTGCTCAGAGTCTTCAGGTGCAGATGTGGGGTCCACAGTGGAAGCTGTGGTAGGAGGGGTCCCCCCCTTCACTCTCTGGTCCATCAGAGGAGACAGGGGGGAGAAGTAGGATGCTGTGGGGTTCCCAGTATAACAGTTTTAAATGACCCCAGTGGGGTTGGTGGGGGTCAAAGGTGAACAACAGACTGCAGGAGTGGATCTCAAAGGTTAATCTAAGGTCCAGGTGCAGTGGAGTGGTTTCATCCGTTGAGGGAGCGTCTCTGTGGTTCTTTAGGCTTAAAATGAGATGGAGACAGAAAGAGGACACAGAGAGAGAGATAGAGAGGCCAGATTAGTCATTTCAGTGAGCTCAGATGCTGAACAGCAGCAGTACAGGAATTGAGGGGAAAGTCCCCTTCGAGCATGCAGCCGTAAAGAGGTGCTAAAGTCTGTGTCCACAGAGATGATCTCATCATACAGAAAACCCAGGAGGCCAATCAACATGTCTGTTTCCCAGAATGTCAGCCCTCGCTGGAAGGCTTACTCACAACCCCCCCCCACCCCACCCCCCCCCCAAAAGACAGCCTCAGCTAGTTTTCTCCAGCAGACCTGTAAATAAGGATGGATCAGGCAGACCTGCCTCTTTCACCTTATCCCCTCAAATCAATATATCAGTCAGCTCCTGACTAATTCAAACACTTGATCCAGTCTCCTCCCCTCCTCTCCCCTGTGTCTTTGCGCCTTCTGTTCTCAGCTACTCCCACAAGCTCTTCTCCTCCCACCCTTTGCGCTGCTGTTCTTTCTTTTCTCTCCGAAACTCCCCTTTTCATGTTTGGCAGTAAGCTTTTGCATGCATTCTCTATTAGTCTCATCCTCTCTCTCTCTCTCTCTCTCTCTCTCTCTCTCTCTCTCTCTCTCTTCCCTTCTCTGTGTGGACCACACAGTAAAATGGTCAACTCATACAGTGTATCCATGTTAATCAGAACCATATTTCCTCCTCCACGTCGTTCTTTTCCTCCTCTCCAGCCTAAATCCCTCCATTCACAGTCCGACCGTTCCCCTCCTCCCATTTCAGTAGTGGTAACACAAATCCGTAGAAAAGGGTAAAACTTATTTTTGGAAAGGAGTGCAAATTCCTCCTCCTCCCATTGCTTCCTCTAAGTCAAGTAAGCTTTTCATTGACCCCATTGTAAATGGACTTTTAATGTGACATTACAGCAAAGTAACACACCCTAAAAAAACATTCCCCTTCAATAGAGAAACTTCTTTCGCTCTCAACTCTTGAGTTGAAGAGGAAGCACCATCTTCTGTCATGCTTCCTTCATTATTCTCTCCCTCTCATTAAAGGAGACACTCATCCATTTTCTAATAAAACACACCCAGGCAAACATTCTTGCTGCTCTCTCCTGAGAGGCTCTTATGAAATAGCTCATCTGTCTCTCAACTGCCCCCTTAAACTTACAAGAGCATCTCAGATAATGTTTTCATTTAAGAGCTCAGTGGGCTATCTCTCCTGCCTCTCAGTCCCTCCACACCCAAACCCCTTTCCTTGAATCATACTGAGCTCAAATCAACATCTGTTCCAGTAACTGCTGTTATGTAACAGTTTAGGAGAAAAGAAAAAAATGTTTTCAAGGCCTTACAATAAAGTGAAATGAGCACAGAGATGGATGGTGTTGCTGTGAAATAACTGCAGCCACCTCTTGGTGTGACCTCTGCCCCACAAGTCTGACAGGCACGAGGAGAAGAGCTGCCAGGAGGATGAGAAGAAAACTTAAAAGGGCAAGCCCATCCAGCATCAGTCAAGAGTGCATACTAATAGCTTTTTATACTCTCCGGAGCTATACCTCTCAAACATAACTCAGAATTATTCTAACATTAGACCAGCAGCTATTTGCAGTGACAGGATGATGGGTGGACTTGACACTGTAAGTCAGTGTGGTTCCTCCGGAGCGCTGAGGCGACGATTAAATCATGATAATGGCCAACCATATTTCCAGCCATCATCACCATCCCATGACAGTGTTATCATCAATAACTACAACACCATTATCGTCTGCCTGACAACAGCAGGGGCACAGCAGCCCGCCTGGAAATGGGGCTTCAGTGATGGCATCTCAAATTATTGAACCGTGGAGCTACATACACGCCGAAGTTTCTCACGTGATACTCTCTCACACACACACACACACACACACACACACACACACACACACACACACACACTTTTCCCTCTTGGTTAGTTGTATTGGAAGTGCGTTGGTCGTACATTGTGTACCCAGGTCGCAGCTGCGTAGGCTGACTGATGTTGCTACTGTAGATACAGTATGGGCAGTGGGGGTGTTACCCGCATTGGAGCAACCTATCACTGGCTTTACTGAGGACGTCAACAGGAGCTTCCTTCTCTACAATGACTTTGCGCACCTCTGAAAATCACTATCCGCCCGATGCTGTCGCACTTACAAATGGTACACACATGCACGTGTTGTTGTTGTCGTCACTCCTATCTGCCTAATGATCATATACATGTGTGTGTAGAGAGAGAGAGAGAAAACGCGCACAAGGCTGCAAGATTGAAACTCAACATGGAAGTGAGAGTCTACGTAGCAACAAAATGTGCTTGCTGCTGGTGTTTGTGATGAGGATTAGTCCCCAGAGCCACCTTTTTTTTCTCTCTTCTATGTGTCCTCTGCCAGTCCTTCTGCTGGCGTCAGCAACATTGAAATAAGAAATATCACTACGCACAGAGAACACACTCAGCAACAAGGGATAAAATTAGCGCAAAGCGGATGCACAAAATAATGCTCTGTAACGCACATTGCTGCTCCGAGAGCTCGCTGATGATGACAGGCCTGCGCACATTAACACAGACTGCCATGACAATCTGTAATAATAATAATAATAAGAAGAATAAGAATAAGGCTACGTAGGCTACTTACCCGAGAGCGCGTCCCGGAGCCAACTGCGTTTAGGCAGGAGGTTAAGGTGTCGCTGTCCTGCTCTTCTCCTTCTTCTTCTTCTCTTTCGCACCAACATAAATCCACCGCTTCTGGTGCATTAGATGTAGCTTTGATTACATAACTAAGGCCAGCAGGAGGTTAAAACACCACCTAAAACCGAGTTTCTGTGCCATCGGAGCGCGGAGACTACTGTGCAACAACATTGGCGCGGGTGTTTTCATAATCACACAGTCGACAGATCTCCGTAGGCGCGTCTCCGCAGCTAGGTGGCGGACTGGTTACACTGGATCGTTTTTTGTTTTTTTGTTTTTTTTTGTTGTTGTTGCCTTGCCCACTTCTCTTCGGGAAAGTTACATCGCTCCCGCCAGTTATAATGGCTCTGATTGTACTCTCGTATGCACACAAGCTGTGTGTGTGTGTGTGTGTGTGTGTGTGTGTGTGTGTGTGTGTGTGTGTGTGTGTGTGTGTGTGTGGCTGACAGCGCAGAGGGGTTGGTGGATGTGCGGGAATGCAAGTGCGTGGCCATTTTCATGTGGCCAGAGGAGGAGATAAAACGGTGAATACAGCACAGGATCTCATTGCGGTTCATAATAGGCGATCGGGGAGGGCTATTTAGCCACTAAATAAAATGGCGACGACTTGGCTGAAGTAAGCTGCTGGTAGGATTTGGGGAGCAGCTGAAAAGTTGCATGGCGTCATGTTAAATAGGATTCAGCTCAGAGGGAGAAACCAACTGTGTGCTGTTAGCACTTAGTGAAAAGTTCATGTGAGAAAGCGGATCATCATGTCTGTACTAAAACACATGTTTATTATACGCCTATTAAATACGTGTATTATAAAAAAAAAAAGAAACGTACGTTGAAACCAAAAACTACATGTTATAAATTAGCAATCAATCGCAACATTGCAGTTGTGTTAGTATGTTTTATTTTTCAGATGACATGGTTCAGATGGACTCCCCCGTCCCTCAGTAACATACCCATAAATGCACAAGAAGAAACAAGGTAACACACAAGTCTCAATATGCCTCATGACAGAAAAATAAATATATATTTTAACACAGACCCTCAGGATGAGATAAGGATGCAGCATCATTAAGTTGGTATCGAGTTTCACTTGCATAGTGAATATATAAATCAAACTGAGCCAGAGGCCAGGTGCTGGGCTTACAGATTTTGCCTCTACACTGAATTCATATCTTCAAACTTTCCATTTACTGTTCCTATAAAGAACGACACTTTTGTTTTTGCATGTATTGTACTGATTCTATGTGTATTTTTTAGCCTGAGGAAATAATAACATTGTCACAACAAAATGCAAAGGGAAACAAGTTATACCCTTTGTTGTTGTTTTTTTTTATTATTTTATTTTATATACTGTATTAATCCCGCGGGAAATCCCTTGGGAAATTTGTCACTCCTAAACATTGTCATGCATATACACAACACACAACACACCCATGCACATGCATGCAGGAGAGGAGGAGAGGGGGCAGCGCCACAGGCAGCCAGTGCCCCGAGCAGGTTGGGGGTTCGGTGCCTTGCTCAAAGGCACC
Source organism: Ambassis agassizii (assembly GCA_036025115.1). Classification (NCBI taxonomy): domain Eukaryota; kingdom Metazoa; phylum Chordata; class Actinopteri; family Ambassidae; genus Ambassis; species Ambassis agassizii. The sequence goes on from JAVQJX010176311.1 coordinate 15,188, forward strand.
TCGGCAGTCTCTCAGGAGGTGAACTGACACCTCTCCAGCTACCAGTCCCCCTCCATGTGTCTTGGTCCGCGGCTGGGCTCGAACCGCTGGCTCTCCGCTTCCCAGCCCAATCCCCTACGGACTGAGCTGCCCCAATTAAAGTAGTTTGACTTCTATCAAAAACTATTTGCAAAAAAGACTCAGTGTCAATAATATGTAGGCCTGTATCTCTATAATATGATCAAACTTTGTTTGCAAATATACAGAGAACAGAGTGACGACATAAACGGAACTTTAAGTTGAATCAAAATGATTTTTAAACATATAGCCCAGATAGATAGATTTTGGCAATATTTTTGTCTACAAGTTAAAAGCTCACATTATTTTGAATAAAATTGCACATTTAATATAAGTCAAACTGTATTGTACTTATTGGAGGTTAAACGTGCCTGATAAACTCCATTTTCCTCATTTGTTGTGGCCTGGGTCGGCGTCTGATTGGCTTCAGCATGACATTACGTCACTTCCTGCTCTGCACAGCATGATGGCGGTGTCCATGACAGATCTGGCACATTGACTTCGACTGGAGGCGTGCAGTTTGTTGCCTCCGTTATCCGGGAGGTGTTTCAGTAAGTGACATTAAATGAAACACTCACCAGTCTTCAGTTCGTTTAGGGCAGATGAGCTGCAGGCGAGCGGCTGTCTGAGCTCACATATATCCGCAGGGTTCGTGGTGCTACTTCAGCCAGGATGCTAGCTGCTAGCTGCTAGCTAACTGTTTATGCAAGGTTACAGGACACCGGCGTGTATTTAACCATGATGTGGTTTTGTGTTGATGTTTCCTGAAACATTTTATCCGACATGTTTCAGATCATGGCTCTTCACAGACTGTCCTTCAGACTACGACAAGCGGTAAGATTGAAGTTAACATCATGTGTTTGTGGTATATAGAGTTACAGCTATAAACTACTATCAGTGTTTAAAAAAATCCAAATTGGGAAACGCTGACATAGTCGTGCTATAATGTTGTAAATACAGAAGGTTACATTGAAGACTAATGTGTGAAAAAAATGTTGCAGGTTACCCATGTTAGGACCCTTCACACCAGTGGATGTGGACAGCAGCAGCAGGAGTCTGTGGTCGTGGACTCAGAGCCTGAGCCTTTGTCAATCTTTAGAACACAGGAGAACGATCCAGTAAGAGCCTTAGGTCAAGAAGTCTTACGGCACACTCACATGACCTGTGAACACAGGGAAAAACTCCTTTATCCAGCAGAGACGGATTTGTAAACTATACTTAAAACGTTTGTGTTTTTTTTTTTGTGGGGCGTGTTGATTAACCACACAATTAACTGAGTCATTGTTGTAGTCCTGATACAATATAGCATATGTCAACTGGGGGGGTATATTATACAGCTGTTTAAGTTAAATGTGTGGGGGGTAGAAAAGGGACCGTTTGTGCTGGGTGTATGTCAGAGCATCTCTGGAGCAGCAGGTGTGTTTTCCAGTGCGAAGGAGCTGACCCACAACCCAAACTTCACCTTTGTCTCTTTCTAGGCATGTCAGTCAGAAAGACACATTGGACAGTACTACACTGTGCCTCCTGCACACTTTGGCGCTCTGTTCTCTCAAGGCCTCCCCAAACGCTATCAGCAACAGGTACACAGCCAAATGTGACACTTACAGAGCGGATAATAGGTCAGAGTATGTTTTATTTGTGATGAATTTCAATTCAGTATGTTTGATTTTCAGGTGAAGACATTTAATGAAGCCTGCATCATGGTGAGGCAACCAGCTCTGGAGGTCATTTCTTACCTGAAGAATGCAGACTATAGCCAACCTGCTCTGCGATATATATTCTGTATCCTTCAACGCACACGCTCTCACAACACTTTTCCCACTTCATGCACTGAATAAAAGCGTTATTGTCCTTATCGTGTGGATCAGATGGGTTGAAGGGTAGTGGGAAGACGATCTCACTATGTCACGCAGTCCACTTCTGCTACACACAGGGATGGCTGGTGCTCCATATTCCTGATGGTGAGACAAACGCAAAGACGCATGACAAACTGATCTGATTGACCTGCAGTACATACTAACATGCCCCCTCTTATTCATCCTTCCTGCCTCATACAGCCCACAAGTGGGTAAAGAACTGCAAGGAGCTGCTGCCATCATCATATAATGCTTCTCGCTTTGATCAGCCATTGCAAGCCACAGCATGGTTACGCAACTTCAGAATCACCAACGAACACTTCCTTTCAAAGGTGAGACCATTTACACCTGATTACTCTGCGGTTACACTGCGAGAACAACATTTATCACCTTATGAACAAGCTTTGACAGACCTTAATGCACCTTAACTGTGTCTTCACAGCAGTTAAGGTCACATGCTGATAAACATGCAGCTGAATCTGCCATCATGTGCAGATGATTTTTTTTTATTTTATACCTACTGTGTAAAGGGATAAAACGGCATTAGTTATTATATAATTAAAGAGTGAAATTACTGTCTCACAGTGCACTAGTAGATGTTTTACTGATGTAAGGTGGAGCAGAAGTGTCAAATCCTGGCAAAAGTGGAATGCTGCTGGTAGAGTTCAGACACACAATAATGATTTACTACTGACTAGATGGTGGATTTAATTATTTATTTTTCAGTAGCTCATCAGAGGCTTGTAGATTCAACTAAAAAACCTTTGAACTTGATGCGACCCACAGACCTTTCTTTTGTTTTCCCTTGTTGTGAAAAGAAACGTAAGAAACAGCCCTTTAAAAATGGGTCATTAAAGCAGCTTGGTTTCCTTCCCAGCTAAAAACGAAGCATCGCTATGTGTGGACAAAGAGAGAGTTCACAGACGAGGGTCGTCCTCTTGGAGAGCTGGTGGATCAGGTGAGTCCCTTTCAGCATTTATGTTGGTTCATTAAAGACTTTATGAGGCTTTGTCTCATCATCTGTTCTTTATATCTGCCTGACTGCTTCTCCTACAAGGGTCATTAAAGTTTCATCTTTCACCTTGCTTGTACTTGGCAGTGATCGATAGCTGATGCATGGTGATGGATCAGCACAATATTTTTGTACCACACACACATACACTGACGAGGGCAGAAAAGAGCGGCAGATTTATGAGTGAGGTTCTCAGTTTCTGACAGTCATCTTGCTCTCATTGTATATGTAACGTATACATGTATATGTAAGATGAGGTTCAATACTTAAACTTGCTTTTTAAGAGTTTAATGTTTCTACACATTTATTAACCAAGTAGATCAGATTGACAGTTGTTTTTTTTCTCGCCAAAGTTGCGTTAAGTCTCCTGTTTTGACATCAGTGTTAAGCAGTAGGATGTTGACAGGCGTTAAAATGAAAAGAAATTGTGCACACATTGCAACCCTCCACCCACGCTTCACTATAATCCCATAGCTCAGATTCTCCTACTGCTGAGTTGCACGTTTCCCTCCGTAGCACACGGTCATCAGGCTCCTGCTGGTGTTCCCTTTGCTTTAGGGCATATCCCGTGTTAAGAGCAGCAGCGATGTGGTGGGGGCGGTGATGAAGGAGCTAAGGCTGCAAAGTGGCCAACCTGGGTCAGACTTTCGCTTGGCCGTAGCTGTAGATGGTGTCAATGCTCTGTGGGGAAGATCCACCATCAAGAAGGAGGATAAGAGCCCTGTAAGAAAACTTATTCACACTACTTCCTCTGCTGCTACAGATAGAAACCTTCTAATGCTCTGCTGTCTCTCTCTGTTATCAGATAGATCCAGAAGAGCTCACTTTGATTTATAATCTGAGGAAGCTTATGAAGAACAACTGGGTAAGGACAAAAATAAAGGGACCACAACATTAAGATATTACACTGTTTGCATTAACATGCACTCTTATTATTTTCAGACTGGAGGTGCCATTATCACCACTTTGGCTCAGACAGGGTCTCTCTACACTTCAAAATCTGCCTACCTGCCTCAAGAGCTGCTGGGACAGGTCAGGGGGTGATAATGTATCTTATTATCTGTAGCGCTCACACTGATGCTGTGACAGCAGATTCTTCACTTCCAAGTTTGGCCAGTTTGTCTAGAAATTGCAAACTGGGCAACTTTTTTATATTTTGTGAGCCACAAATATTACAGGGAAATATTCTGTAATATGACTCTGTTTCTTTGTACAGCACATACAGTCCTTCCACCTTTTTATACAGTGCGGAAGAATACAAGCAACAAAATGTGCTTCCTTTCTCTCCATTGTGTCCACTTTGCTCCGAGCCATGTGACCGGCTCGTTTCTAATATTATTTATCGTAGTCGTATTTATCTGATGTCACAAGATCAATTTACTAATGGACCAATGAATCCATCTCCGTCTCCCTGCTCATACACTTACATCGGACAATGATTGAACCATAAAACTGAAAGTAGGGTCACATAACAGTCACATCCCACCAGAAAAAAATGTTGGCGTTGTGTTATTCAGATTCTTGACTGTGGGGGCTGGACTTGGATCTTCATAGTTAATAACATGAATATTGATTTCTTCCCTCTTCATCTGGATTCTGTATATAAAAAATGTTTTAATGGGGGCTGTAGTCTGTTTTATATGATGTGTTTTATTGTGTGGTCAGCATGTTTAACGTCTTCTTTGTTTAATGTCTGTCTGCTTTGCTCATCAGACTGGTTTTGACAACATGGATCCATTCATCCCAGTGTCTGTGTCCAACTACAGCCAGAAGGAGTTTGAGAGCTGTTACCTGTACTATGTGGACCGCCGCTGGCTGCAGCATCCTCAGAGTGAGTGATGGTGATGCTGACATACAAATCACGTATAATCAGTGTTGCTCTGCTTACTGTTTTTTGTGTTCCATCAGGTCTAACAGAGGAGGGGAAGAAAGAAATCATCTTTTTGAGCAACAAGAATCCATGTATGTTGGACAGAATTTGTGGCTTCTTATGAAGATTTAACTCACACATACTCGCATATATCACACACAAAATGTAACTGTGCTATAAATACTTAAACATACAACTGTCCATGTCTGTATCCTGTAAATTATGATGCATGTGTGTTACTTTGATAATAAAATGTTAAAGTTAAAAGGGCCGATGACAAATATCTGTGTACTCGCTCTTGTGAATGATGCGAAGAACTGATCAGACAGGGAGGAAACTGTCACAAATCTCCACTTGAACAGAGAACAAGATTTAGTAGGGAAAGGTCAAAGGTCACAATGACGAAGAGCACTTTGTAAATGGCATCTCTGCTGGCTGTGAATTGATGGCACATTATGAGCTATTATGATTTGTTTTCTAATATATATTTAACAGGTTCCGCTCTGAATGTCTACAAAGTACAGATTAATATAATTATTTTTACAGTCAATGATTAATACTGAAAATACAATGTGATTGAACAGCACCACCTGGTGGCTGTTAGTGATTATCACATGGTTGTTCACGTGACCTTTACTAAAGTCACATGACCGGTCAAATGTGATACTACAATGCTTCGTTAAACAAGAAGTGAGGAACACTGGACTAAAAATAACGGAGGACTTGCAGTAAATACTTCTGGACATGCTGCGCTGCTGGCAGACTTATTAAAGGTGAGATGTTTCCATTCTGAACTGTTTTGTGTCACATGACGTTGGGACTGTGTGTGTCTTTTTTTCGTCGTTGACGCTGGCTGAAGCCATTTGTCAAATTTGGATCTGCTGCACTTTGTTTACAGATAAAATGCCATCATCTGTGCTTTTGGCTCTTATTTTCATCGCGGCCGAAGTGCTCCTCACTACAGGTACACTCTTATACACACAAACACGTACACATTTTTTAGCGAAAGATAATGTTCCCATGATTTATGATCCCCTCACAGGAAGCAGCAAATGTATTGCCAGAAACTTTGGCTATGACTCTGTGGTGTGTGAGTGTAATTCCACCTGCTGTGACAGTGTGGGGTCTGTCACGCTGCCTCCACGGGGCCAGTACTCCTCCTATCTGAGCAGCAGGGCAGGCAGCAGACTGGAGGCCAGCCAGGGTCAGATACAGGTGAAGAGCAGCGGAGCAGGTGAGTGGAGGTATTTTATCAGTCAGAGTGTGGAGCAGGTGGAGCAGTGATTGTACTGTTTATTTTATTTTTATTTTATTTTTTTTTCAGGCCTCACATTAACTATCGTTCCCTACCAGAAGTACCAGAAGATCAGGGGTTTTGGTGGGGCTATGACAGACGCAGCAGCCATCAACATCCTCTCTCTGTCGGCCGGCTCACAGGAGCAGCTGCTGCGACAGTACTTCTCCAGTGAAGGTATGCTCACTCTATGAGCTAAGGAATGTGGCCACCACTGATAATCACTATCAAAAAGCAAAGTAAAGCTCACAAATCGGACTGAGCAAACCTCAGCCAGGCACAAAACAACACATGGAAAACGAGTAATAAAAAGCTCAAATGAAGGCAACAACATAATGTATTTGTAGTTGTAAGCATTAAAGTATTTGGAAACACTGACATGAAGACATATTTGTTTCCCATATGATCTCTTTGAACAGTTTAACTCATTTTAAGAGCTTTTATAGCTGCCAAGTTTAAAGAAAATATCTGTATCAGGTATTGGATACAGTGTAGTACGTGTCCCCATGGCGAGCTGTGACTTCTCCACCCGCCTGTACACCTACGCTGATACACCTGGAGACTACAAGCTGGAGAACTTCACTCTGGCTGCTGAGGACATCAACATGAAGGTCTCCATCTTTCGTTTGCACACACAGATGATTTAGCCACTGCATGTCTCCTCATCATCTCCTTTGTCTCAGATCCCTCTCCTGCAGCGTGCACAGGCCATGTCTCCTCAGCCTCTGTCTCTGCTGGCCAGCGCCTGGAGTGCCCCCGCCTGGATGAAAACTAATGGTGCACTTACAGGAAAGGGCTCACTGAAGGGACTCCCAGGGGGGAAGGAGCATAAAACATGGGCTCAGTACTACATCAGGTAAATATGTGGCTTTGTCTTAAACTAAGATCACATTGTAACAGCTTTACCCTTATGTTTGCTTTCATTTTTTTCTCTCAGGTTCCTGGAGGAATACGCCAAGTACAACCTCACCTTCTGGGCGCTGACCACAGGAAACGAGCCCACTGCAGGAGAGATGACAAACTACAGGTCTGTCCTGTAGTCACATGTTTTTATATAATGTGAACAATAGTAATTTGAACTGACTGAGAGGAAGTGTTTTTGTGTCCTTCAGTTTCCAGGCACTGGGCTTCACCCCTGAGGAGCAGAGGGACTGGGTGGCTCTGGACCTGGGCCCGGCCCTGCACGCCTCATCATACCCACACACACACGTCCTCATACTGGATGACAACCGCCTGCTGTTGCCCCACTGGGCCAAAGTGGTAAGTTTCAAGAACAGAGTCAGAGCTGGGAAAGTCATGTCTAACTTTATTTTGTATTGCAGATACATGTCAGGAATTTCAACACAAACCAGAAAATAAGAGTCAGTTCTCAACATACAGTGTTGTCCTCTAGGCTTACACATTTTTGGGCTCCAGACTGAGACACAGATGAAGGGAGGAGTTTAAAGTTGTAGATAAGAGCCTGGAGAAAGATGGTTGTCTGAGTTAAGTTTGTTGTTCCCAGAGAGACTCCAAAACACAACATAACATATTGTACAACAAGATTCAATGGGGCTCTATATAAAACTGATTTTTTTTTTCAAGATATAAATGCTGCTCAAAATACAATTTCATCACTAAAGTACTGCAATTCGTATTTCTGAGACAAGCTTTATTTTTGTCTCTTTAGGTCCTAAATGATGTTCATGCAGGAAGGTACATTCATGGTGTGGCAGTCCACTGGTACATGGACCATTTGGTCCCAGCCGAGATAAGCCTAGGAGTCACTCATCACCTCTACCCAGAGTATTACCTGTTTGGCACAGAGGCCTGTGCTGGCTGGAGCCCCTTCGACAGAGGAGTGAAGCTTGGAAGCTGGGACAGGGCTGAGCAGTACGCGCATGACATTATAGAGGTGAGATCACCTTATCTCATGCTTGAGGGTTTTGCCTGTTCAGTCAAATCCGCTATAACAGAAGTGACAAGTTGACAAGTTGTGAGCTGTTCCGTGGAGGTGAGTCACCTCCCTCTCTGCTGCACTGCAGGTTTACTAGTTGCACTCGGTTGCACATGCTCACCAGAAACTGCCTGCAGGGCTTCAGAGCGAGCTGGGACTGGTGTTTTGTTTCTTCTTTCTTCACTCTCTCTCAAGGGAAATTGGATTCTTTCCATTCTATCCATTTTGCATGGCTGCATTCAGGCTCTTTGTCTATGCTGACAATCAGGAAGGATTTGTTTATGTAGATGTGTTCTACTTGTGACATTCAAGCACCAGTTTAGTAGTCTCACTACAAGTTTCACAGCACACACACACACACACACACACAAGGCAGTTGGTACAGTGTTTTGTGCTTGGCAGGACTTAAACCATTATGTGGTGGGCTGGACTGACTGGAACCTGGCGTTGGATCAAACTGGTGGGCCAAACTGGGTTAAAAACTTTGTGGACAGCCCTGTTATAGTGGATAGCAAGAGAGATGTCTTCTACAAGCAGCCAACTTTCTACAGCATGGCCCATTTCAGGTAACTGACTTATGTTAATATCTCATTTTACCCACCCCATCATTCCAAGGTGGCTCATACATGTTGTCTTTACACAGTAAGTTCCTGTGGGAGGGGTCTCAGAGAGTGGGTGTGTCTGCCAGTGGACAAACAGAGCTGGAATCCTCTGCCTTCATCAGACCAGATGGTTCAGTAGTGCTGATCATACTTAACAGGTACATCACAATCAGCCTGATTCAGTGTGTGGAAATTAGTAATGTAAATACTCAGCCTGTTATGTGTGGTGTGTGTTAGGTCTGCATCAGTGGTCCAGTTTGAAGTGTGGGATCCTGCTGTGGGTTACATCGACTCCACTGCTCCAGCTCATTCCCTACTCACACTAGCATGGAACACACATTGATCATTTTGTCTGGTCTGCACCACTTTTTGATTTCACTGGTCACTTTAAATTAACCTCAGCAAACCAAGACTTGAATAAGGTGCACTTGCATTTAAAATGCACTTTTATGCTTCACTTGTAATTACAGAAGATTGGAGTAATACTGTAAAATGAATGAGTTGTTTTTTTTTTTTAATGAAAATTGACTTTTTACAGATGAATGTATTATT
>JAVQJX010176475.1:0-10619 GCA_036025115.1 Ambassis agassizii
TATATGAATGTATTAATTTTCCTCATAAATTGATGTCACTGCATAGCCTTTGTGTTTACACACTTATTACCTATACAGCAGCCAGCCACTAGGGGGCGATTGCGATATTTAGGCTTCATATTTTTGAGGCTGTTGGGCTTTGTTGTGTGAGAGGCTGCTGTTTTTTAAGCACATCTAAGACAGCAACGTCACAGAGAACATAAACACATCATGAATTTCCCTCGGGATCAATAAAGTATCTATCTAGACTGTCCTCTGAACGGGAAAAACACTGTTTTTGCAGAAGCCTGACAATAAAAACATGCATGTGAAACAATGAAAGAATGCTCGTCCATTAAGAGCGAGGTCGGTGGTTTGATCCCACAAATGTATTTTATGGAGAGAAGAATCTGATGAACAAACGGCTTGTGTATTTTAACTTGTAAAATGATGCCTCAATTAACTGAATTTCTCAGAAATCCTTTGAATTGAGATGAGTATTTGTAGTGGAAACATGGTGTAAATCCACAAACTTTGCTTGTAAATCTTGGCAGAGAAAAACACTTTTATCCTGTTGTTTTTTGATCCAGATGTTTTACATTTCAGCTGATGAGTAATGCAACATCTCTCCAAAGTATTCAAGATGATTCAATCAGATTCAAGAGAACACAAAAATGTTTAATGAATGGACCAAAAAAAAATCATAAAAATAAGTACATTACACATGTGTTTTTGATTAAGATTTACATATCTGTCATACACACCAGGAACAGGAAACAGAAACCAGACCAAGTTTCCAAAGACTCTTCAAGAAAACATCACAAAGGATTTATAAAAAGAGTTTTGCTAACATAATATGTTGAGGATACATGTGTATTTATTTTAATCACAAAGGCTGCTTACTGTAATATTTGAGGAGTGTGATGTTGGAGAGTTAGCAGGAGATATAGTGATGCTACTTGTAATCTTTCCAACACCTTTTACATGACAGCCATTGGTCAGTACTTGAGTTCTTTGTTCATGTCGCAGGTAGTAAGGCCCAGCAGGAGGCGGGAGGCCGCCGTATGGACTCCCCAGGTGGATGTGGATCTTATTGTCTTCAGCTGAGATGATACTGGGACTTGTGTCCGTGCTGTTGGACTTGTGATGCTGCCAGCTGTTCTGTCGCTCTGGGGTTTTGCAGAAGATGGCCTGGTTTGTGATGTCTGTCGGCTCTGGAGAGCAGGTCCTGACTGTGACGATCTGAATGGGGGGAGATGGTGGGTTGTGGTCGGGTGTGACGGAACGTGATGAATTTGGGCTTAGCGCTCTGGAGATGGGGGACAGGGTGCGGTCCGAGCTTGAAGAGGGGGTCTTTGGGTTAACCGCAGATGGAGGTGAGTTCTGGATGATGGTGATTCTCTGCTTCGGTGACGCGCCGCCGGTCGGGATGACGGCTGTGCTGGTGTAGGACGTGGCGGTGTCTCCGGTGGGGCTGCTGATCTCCAGCGTGGCCGTGTTGAGGATGTGATGTGGCGTTACTTTGATGGTTAATGGCTGCCCCGGCGAGTGCGTTAGCATCATCACTTCTCCGTTAGCTGTGTGGTGCATGTCTATTCCTGAGTGCCGGCTGTACTGCGTTATATTGTTGTTTGCACTGTTCAGGCTGTTAAGACTGTTGATGAGAGAGCTTCGTCTGTTTATCACCTCAGTGTTGTGGTTCGGGTCCCTGTCTGCATTTTCTTCATCCAGTTTCTCTGCAGGTTCAGTCTGCACCTCCTCGTCTGAACAGAGTTTGTTGGTGGCAGGACTCCGTATTCGTCTGTAGCGCTCCAACTCGCTCGTCAGCTCCTTCATCTCTGTGGCCAGTTCTTTGTTTTTAGCCTCCTGCTGGCTCAGTTTTCTCTGCAGTGTGGACTGATCCATCTGCACCCTGCAGATGGACTCCTCTGTCCCCATCAGCTTCTGGAGTTTTTCCTTCAGAGCCTCCACTTCTCTGGTTAAAAGTCTGGATTTAACCTGCTCCTTCTGAAGGCGGCACAGGAGGAGGTGCTCCTGGTTCACCTCCTGCTTCTCCGCCTGCTCGTACCTGAGGAGCTCCCTCTTTGTCACCCCCAGCTCCTCGGTCATAGCTTTGGACCTGCTCTGCTCCTCCCTGAACCTCCTCTCCAGGGATTCAAAGTCCTCCTCCTTCTTCATCAGTTCTGCCTCCAGCACCTCCTTGTCCTGCAGTTTCCTCCGTAGCTTTTCCAGCTCCTGGGTCAGCTCTCTCACTTTGTTGTCTTCAGTTTGATGGCCGTTGTTGTACTTCTCCTCCTTTTCTTTCCTGTTTTCTAAGACCTGTAACCTCCTCTTCATGATGGTTGTTTTACACTGCAGCTCCCTGTTCCTCTCCTCCTCTGTTCTCAGTCTGTCTTGGAGCTCATTTTTTTCTTTTATTAAGCCTTTAATCTTTTCTTCTAAATCTGCTTTTGACCTTAGCGCCTGCTGATGCTCCTCCTTCAGCCTCTCCGTCGTCGTCGTTAAATTCTCCTGCTCATTTCTTTTCCCTTCCTTCCTGTTGTTGAGCTTTTCCTCCGCCTGACGGAGCCTCTCAGACATGCTCTTTCTGTCCTCCACTAAAGCCACAGTCAGCGACCTCAGCTTGCTCAGATCCTGTCTGGTGACCATCTCGCTCTTCTCCAGCCGGCTCTCGGCGGCCTCCAGCTCCCTCACCCTCACTCTTAGCGTGTCGAGCTCACCTGACATCGCCTTGCTGACCTCCTTCTCTTGCTCCAAGCTGCTCCTCAGAAAGCTGGAGTCCTGTTTGCTCCTGCCTAACGCCTCCTCCAGCCTGTCCAGTTCACTGATTCTGCCGTTCAGCTTGTCCACCTCAGCTTTCAGACTGCGACACTTGCTAGCCTCCTTTGCTAGCCTGCAGTCCAGATCTTGACACTGGTCAGCCATGCGTATCAGCTCCTCATCCTTACCCTCCATTTCCACCACCCTTCTCCTCAGCACCTCCACCTCTGACAGCAGGCTCGGGGCGCTCATGATCTCAGGGCTTTGCTGGAAAGCAGAATCCTGATTCTTCACCTTTGGACGGGGTTTAGCAGCAGTGATGCCGTCTGTGATGGCAGTCAGTTCTTTGACTCGACGCCTCTGCTCCTCCAGCAGCTCGTTCAGACGCTGTTGCTCTGTTACCAGCAGCAGTGCAAAAACCTTCAGCTGACTCAGCTCCTGTTTTAGAAGCAAAGCCTCCCGTTCATTTTTCTTCTCCTTTATTTCCTGATACTGTCTTTCCTTTGAAATCAGGAGCTTCAGCCTGTAGAGAGAAAAAACACAAAGGATGTCATGAAGTTGCTTTAATTGGATGAAAGAAAAAACTGTAGTGTATAAAATGTCAAAATATGGGAAACTATGATCCCAAACTGTCACACTATATAATAGATCCACACTTTGGTTTAAATAAACATAAAGTGAAAACATAATTTTGTTTTCCTGGCGTGTTGGAAGGAGTCTTGACTTCATTATAATAAAACAACAAACTCCTGCTGTTTTGTAAAGCACTGAAACCAGCAGGAGATCATCAGACTTTATTTAGTGTGACAACAAGTCTGATGTTCATGTGAGTCTGTGACATTATAACTGAACCTTTGAGCAGTGTGTGCTGCTGCAGAGTTTATCACAGATCCTCTGAAACAATTATGAAAATGACAACAAAAAAATGTTTGATAAATAACTATGATGCACTTAACTGTTCTGGATCAGTTTTCCTGAAAAAAAAAAGTTATGTGTAATTTTACTGTCGTACATGAACACTGCCACCTTGTGATCAAAGTGTGTAACTACATTTGAGCTGTACTTAAGATCGATGATGGGGAATCATTCATAAACCTAAACATGATTTTATAATTATTATTTTTTTAACCATAAGCTGCAGGTTTCTTCAAACAGTGATCAACATTAAAAACATATTAATGCAACAAAGTTTTTAATGGTCATCCGATCAGATTTGTTTTTATTTTGCGACTAAATGAACAATCCAACCAAACTGCTCCCTATATAAAAACATATCTGTAAAGAAAACCTTCCTGAACAGATTCTAATTTGACAAGAATGTAAACCAGCGGCCCGTTCCCCAAAGATCAATTAGTTTTTATATAGAGCCACACAGATGACCATTTGTGTGTCATTTGGAGAAAAACCAAAACGATGAGTATTTTTTAGGGACAAAGTCCAACAACACTGCCTGTAGTTCGCTGTTATTTGTTGGACATGTTCACAAATGAATCATAAATCATAAACTCCTGCGTCTGTGTGCAAGCATAGAATTGCAAATAATAGAATGTGTGCATTATAGACTCCTCCTTTTTGGTTTATTTAAAAAATAAAATTAACTTAATTATGAGAAGGGTTAAATATAAATGTTTAAAATTAGCGCCCCATTGTAATCTTTAAAGTATTTTTTAGCGATTTTAATACAGAACTGCTGCTTCCTTTGCTGTAGATTGCAGTAAAAAGTGTATTAAAATCATCATTTAATGCTCTAATAACAATAATAAAGTCATGTGTCAGAAAAGTCTCACATTTTTTTTTATGACACATTTCTTCATTTGTGCGTGCCTGCAAAATGTACGACCTAAATATGTCTGTGTGTTCCTGTGTGCGTTTTTCTCTCTCGGCAGCATGCGTTCTGCACAGTGTTGTGACTCGTACAGCAGATGGTCCCTTGGCAGGGAGTGTTGATGTTAATTAAGAAGATCCTCTACCCTTGAGTACCCTCAACACTGCACCCAGTCACCCTCCTTCTGTGCTTCCCCATTTCCAGCTATAGAACAGACAATAACCCCTCCGCTGCCTCCCTTATGTTCGTAAAGTAATTACATACTTTTCCCAAGTGTTGTCACTCCGCACAGTCCCCCAGTCACACTGTGTGTTTTTTGCATGAGATGCACACACTCTGCAAATATTTTCCAAAATACTTTCTTATATTTAAACTAGTTTTTTTAAATGACGTGTCATTTAAGTTGTGTAATTAAGAATAGACTTTTTACATAGTTTGACAAACTGCTTTCCGAGCACTCAAAGTTCATTCCTGTGTCTAACTTTTGCAGGATTATAGCGTCCGTAACGCGGTTATAAATCATAAATTATTCTTTTTTTTCTTAAATGCACGTTTGCATCGCTCTTTATTCTTTCCTACCTGTGCAGCAGCGGTTCAGCCGGACCCGCGTGTCCGTTTATTTAAAATCCTCAGAGAATAAATCGCCTGTACTCTTTCACCTCTCTCCTTTTTCCTGGAGATCCCGGAGTGATGTGGACATTCCATCCGGAAAACCAAACATTATGAGAAGTGCTCTGCACACCGAGTCTCACTTGCAGCCAGTGGCGCCCATTACATCATCAGCAAGTCCTTATATGGGACTGTAGGCTCTACTGCTCGGAGTGTGTGTGTGTGTGTGTGTTTGTGCAAGTGTGTGTGTGCACAAGTGTGTGTGTGTGTTTTTTCTGGAGTTCAGCCCACTGCAGATGAGGTCATTGTGTAGCCATGCCAAAGAGGCTAATGGGAAGGACAGAGTGTGTGTGTGTGTGTGTGTGCGCGCAAATAAAGTCACCATTGAAACTTAGAGGATAACCTCTTAGTTTGCAGGATCAGTCTGAGCAAACATGTTAAACCTGACCTGGCATGTCCTCCTCGTCAAACCTGCAGACTTGTGTGTGTCGTTTTTGTATGTTTGAAGCGCACACACACACGTTTTGTGAGTTGTAGCTGCTCTGCCTGGGCCTGATAACCTGACTGGGAGATGACATCACCAGATCATCGGCCCTCAATTACATCCATATGTCTGTTTCTGCCTCTCTTTCCTTCCCACACATTTTTCTGTTTTCTTTGTCATTTAGTTCCTCGTTTTACTTTTGAAATCACACACACACACGCTTCTCCTTCAAACCATCAATTTGGTCCTTTTTAAATGAAAGTCTTGAGTGTAGCAATGACAGGTTTTGTCTGTCACGATAAACATGACAAAAATCACAATTTGAAGCGGCGCTGAAGGAGGAAATAAGTGTATGTGTGCTCATGTTCCCCCTCTGGGAGCGTTTATTTGCTTTCACTGGGGATTGAACCCTCTGCTGCTATTTCTTTCTGTCAAAAGAGAAGTTTTTCCTCCTGCGTCATGTTGCCATCACATAAGAATTTACGCAAAAGAAGGGCCAGAAAGGTGCACTTAAACCCAACCTTTTAACGCCAGGACATAAATATCCGTGCAGATTGTTCATGTTAATGATAAGTAATGAAACTTTGTGCCAAACATGTGTGCAGCAGGAAAGAAGACTAAAGCTAATTGCTGAGCACTTCACTGTATGTTACACTGAAAGCATGCTAGAAAACATTCAGATGCACGTCAGCAGCGCGTTCACGCCGTGTTTATACAGCTAAACCTGTAAATTCCTGCCATCATTGACACCATTGTTACTGAGTATAGCAGTTACATAAGTTAGTGATGTAAGGCGTGCGTTCTGCGCCTGGTTGGAGTTCACTTTAATCCCTTAATTGATTCAGGATGACTGCTGCTGCCTGTTTAAAGACTGATTACCATTTAATCTCTAATTGCGGTTTGTAATGGTGATTACTTAATGTTGGTGCGACACTCAAGGAAGATTATAATGTTGAAACTGTAACCCAGGTGTGCTGTATAATGCTGTTTTATTAACCCATTAATATCCAAAATACTGTAAATATTTTTTTATTTACAGTGTGTTTTTCAGTATTTTATTGATAGCATGTTTGCTAGCAGGTAGAGAGTGCATGTTTTTTGCTCATTGTTGCTCATGACTAAGCTAAGCTAAGCTAACGGTAATGCTGTTCCCCTCCGCCCTCTGTCAACAACATCATACCCACATCCCCCCTGAAATTTAAACATACAAGCGAAAGACTGCACATTTATTTCACTAATTAATAGAAATGAATGTAAACAAGCGACTTTTATGACCATTTCTTCATAATAATGATGTGGAAAATGTTAGTTATGGTAACATCTAACTCTTAAATCTACCTACACCATAAAGTTTTTGGACCACTTTCAACAAGAATTCAGGAAAAACTTTTGAAGGAAACATTTGTTTCTCCAAAAGTACCAAAAGTGGAGTTTTTTGCATGATTAGTGTCAATTACTATATAACTTTGTAGCCACGTGCATGGACAGTTTCTGTTTACCGTAACAGAGGTAACAATGGGTTAACAGAACACATCACACAGCATCCAGTCGTCTGGAGGTTTGAAGTTAAACTTCATTTAGTCGTTGATTAGTCTATTGTGTTTAGACTTTTAGTGTGAAATTAAAGTTATTAGTTATTATTTAAACGCCTCCGGTCCAGGATGTCCCAAACTGAGTCACAGGATTCGCTTTGACAGAGTCCAGGCCTTTTCTGATTGATCATTATTGGCTAAAATAAAACCCATTTGGCTGTCAGAAATCTCCCATAGTGCTCTGTAAAAACACTGGAACATGCAGTGCTCATGTTTTTAACTAAACTTTGTAAGATGTGTTTTGTGATGATGATGATGATGATGATAATAATATTTTACAGAACACAGCCTTGGTTTTTTCTTTTTTTGCCTCAACTGTTAAGATTCTTCTGCAGGAAAAAGATGTGAGGATATTTGAGATATTTCTTGTGTTGTGGAATGCGAGTAAGAAATCCTCCTCATTCCTTCCAATTACTGTTCCCTCAACAACTCCCAAAAACGGAGTTCACAAGGTCCCTCTTTCCCTTTTGGAACAAACCGGCATCTGCATCCTCAATTTCAAGCACAATCCCTCAAAAGTCCTCTACAAAAAAAACCCCTCAAACATTGCCGATATATAATATGCTTGTTGAGTGGAGCTCGCTATCCTGTTGTCATAGCTCCCATTTTACTCGAGGGCTATAATTTAAAAAGTCTTGAAGCTTTATAGCTGCTGGCTCGCACCGAATCCTCTAGTTGTTCTAGAAATGGCACAGTGAAGATGCAAATGAAGAAAAGCAGCTGTGTGGATCAGCCTGTTCTGGTTTTTCTTCTTCTCATTTATCAGCATGTTTAATAAAATTGAAGGTATGACCTCATCTGCTGCTCTGTGCAGCTAATAAATGGACCCAACAGCTTGAGATCAGAGCTGTGGTTCTGCTCTGAACTGACGCACTGCCAGACTCCTATAGTAATTTATGGACATCTTCCTCTGACATATTATTGGCTGAGCAGGCAGATGGTGGATGTGTTTGAGTGTGAGGGATGAACAGAACAGCTGTGGGTTTCCGCTACAGCACAGCCAACTTAACTGTATCCTCTTTTTTCCCCCTTTGAGCAATTTGGAGAAAAAACAGGATTTTTGTGTCTTAATTGGCTGCTTGTTAGCTGTGTCTGTGTCGTGGTGTCACCCACAGATTAAGGTGTATTGTACTTTTAATGCTAACATAGCAAATACTTTGGATCAACCAGCTGTGATGATTAGCTAGTCAACGGAGTTAGCTAACGGAATGAAAACATAGCCCCAAACAGGAACTTTTAGGGAATATGGATCAGAAGGAGAGCACAAGCTAACACAGCTAACATGAGCTCCACACGTATCCACATAAACCACAAAAAACATTGTAGTACACATACCAGGCCTGTGAGGGGCGCTCTAACCACAGAAACACACCAACAACAGAAAAGAAGACATTGGGGATGCTCCAAAAACTCCTGTATGGGGGGGGGGGGGGCGTGACGTCAGTGTTTCAGAAAAGATAGGTGTAACCATGGAAACAATGTTTTCAAATCTATTTCAAAAGTTTGAACACCCAAATCACCGGATCATGTGAATAAAACACCCATTAAAATCTTGTGGACGCTTCGACACTCGTCTCTGTGTGGGCAGAGCCTAAAATTGGCGGGATTTATTTGATGACTTGTTGCTTGCTTTGTCTCCTCTCGCTGTGAAGAAGCAGCGAGAGGAGACCTCGAGGACCTGATCACTGAACGCAGAAACTACCGGCCTAGTCATCACACACACATTTGAACCAGTGGAGTCGAACTAAACATTATGTTTCTGAAAGTAGTGATGGAATGGCCAAACAACTGTATAAATATTCATCTTGATTGTTAGTTAGCATGTGGCTAACAAAGCCAAAGCTACATTTAAAACCTAATAGTTGTTTAACTAGTCTTGTAATTAGTTGATTCAATAATTGAAAGATTATTGGTTGAATAGTAGCAAATATCTTCATGCTATCGCAGTAAACTAGCATGAAAAACATAAATAACAGTGTGTTAGCATTGTAGCTGACTTCATCCTGCAGCACGTCTGTTTACAGTATGTGTGTTTCCAACATCTGCAGCTTCTGCAGTGCTGATATATTGATGAGGGAGCCACATCAGTTGGGATGGATTTCAGAGTGTGTTGTGGCTGTTGTGTAATGTCTCTGAAGAGTTTGTGATTCAGAACTCGAGTTGACAGATGAGAGCATGGATATCTTGTGTGTGTGTGTGTGTGTGTGTGTGTGTGTGTGTGTGTGTGTGTGTGTGTGTGTGTGTGTGTGGTTTAATGCTGTCAGCTCAGCGACACAGAGGCTACATGCATGTTCTGATAGCTGAAGTCAGACTGGCATTGTGATGTGCAGATGTAATCATCCTTTGACACGCAACAGGGATCATTCTATAGCATACAGTGATTATATGGCGTGACTGGAATTTTATTATGATTCACAGCTAAAAGCAGGTCATCTGCTCTGCACATGGCACCTGGTTGAGCAACTTTTTTTTCAGGGAAATGAAAAAGAGAAAGAGAGAGGGGTGCTGACTTTGAGCCAGGGTTGAGTGGCTCTTTTGGCTCAGAGCTTTGAAAAGAAACAGTGGAGGAGATTGAAAGATAGTTGAAAAGGATTCGAAGTAGGAGTGGAAAGTCTTCCAGTTAAATATTTAGGCAACTGTAGAACAAGACACTGGATGGAGGAGGATACAAAGAGAGGACAGGCGGATCGCAGTGTGGCACATGTTGTTTACTCTGTGGACAAGTCACACACTTTGACTCAGCTCAAATCTATGCGAGGAAGGAAATGTGGATTGTGAGTGGATCAGTAGTAAAAATATTTAAAGATCTTATTCTGAAAAAGTCTAAAAATGGTAAAATAATAAAATTCTCTTAAATGTACAAAAGACTTCATCTGAAATCTTTACCATAATTTATTACAGTATCATCAGATATAATTAAACCCATTTGAGTCAGCCTGTGCTGGAAAGAAGCCATTGGAACCATGTGCACACTGATTGGCTGTATGATTTAATGGTGGCTTGTGTCGTCGATGCGTGTGGTCCATAGACTTCATAGTCAGGTTCATAAATAGTGAAACAATGATAAGTGTGTAACATTTGGCCTCCACACTGAAACAGTCAAAATGAGGGAAGTCTGCTTGTCTTTTTATCTGCTTCATTAGTCATGAGGTAACGAGGGAACGGGTCACACCTGGCCACCCAGATGCTTGTCAGCCATTTTTTTTTCCATTATGTATGAGCCACCAAATGTCTGTGTAGCCAATACTGAAAACCTGTAGTTCCCCCTGCAGCCTGTAGGGTCTGGCTCCAACAGTGAGTCAGTCCTCATAGACTCCCATGTTAAATTGTCCAACGTGTCCAGCAGAAATCAACATGTTTACAGCCTGGT
>JAVQJX010176555.1:0-11754 GCA_036025115.1 Ambassis agassizii
AGTTTAGTTTATAAGTTTTTAATATCTCCCTAATATCCCTCTCTGCTAAAAATAAACATATATAAATATTAAAAAGTTCTTAATTTATGAGGACATGCTAATGCGTGAACACATTCTGTAGTCCCGTGCATTGTGTAGCCTAAATGACCGGACTGGTTTCTACATGTCATATCAGTGTCTAGCCGACTTTTTGTTGTTGGCATGTTTGTTTGTTTTAATTAATCATGCCACGCTCAGCCCATGTTAAAATCAGAAAATTAATAATTGAGCTACCAGCTCCTGTTTCTACACATGTGACTTCAATTCCGCTGTTGACTGCTCCATCTATCAGTGATTTGTCTCCAGTCGCCCCACCCAGCTCAAGGCACTCTAGTCGGGGACCACAGGAAAACACCCCCTCCTGGTTTATGGATCAGATGTAGGGCAGGAGCGCTGTGAGGACTGTGTGTGTGTCGTGGGATATCTTTGTGTAGGCGCTGACTGGTGATTCATTGTCTGTTCGTACCCGCTGGAGGGGAGGCGTGTGGACGCGGATGCTGGATGCTGAGATGATGACGACGGGCCGAGTCTCCTCAACGTCCTCATGTTTCATGGATGGAGCCTCAAACCAGAGCAGCTGAAAGACATATAAAGCAGAACCAAAGAGCAACAGGCCAGTTTGATCCAGTCTAACGGCGAGGATCCGAGCAGGCAGAGGGAGGAAGAGGGACGGAAGCAGCGGTGACATGTTCTGAGCGACGGATCGAAGAGCGGCGGCTGGCGGGATGAAAGCACCGAGGAGACCGAGGCAGACGCGGCTCCTCCCCCGGTTCTGCGTCTGTGGACTCGGTCTGCTCGCTGCCGCCTGGATCTTTCACATTAACAACGTTACAGGTGAACAAAATACATTAGAAGTTTGTTTTTATCCATCAGACATTTCAGCATGGTACTAGTGAAAAAAAAAACTCAAGTACAAGACGATAAAGTTACTGTATTTAGAATACATTATTACAGTATATAGTGTTATCTTTATTTTCAGGCTCCCATGGCTCAACAGTGGATCACATGTCCAGGAGAGAGCTGATACAAGAAAAAGATGACAATCAAACTGACATTTCCAGAGCTGGTGAGGCCACGTGTTTATAAATGAATGAGCAGTGTTTAATAGACAACAGATATCCATGCTGTGAGAAAGTGTGGCATCTATCTCTATCATTGTTAATTTCATGTCCCTCATTGTGCATTGATCCAGCTCTCTGGTCCACCTCATCCTTCATTTCTTCAAAATCCACACATCTAGATGTTTAGTTAGGCCTTTGAGGGTCCCAGTTGCTAGGAAACAGTGAATTTGTAGCTGAGTGTTGTGTGCATCTGGAGCTGTTCAAAGTGCCTGCCCTGCCGTAATGACCTGCTGATTAGTAGACTCTCGTCATCGCCTGTGTGTGCATGGATCTATTTTGAAAGACACATGACCTTATGGTGTTATGCTGAAATGAAGAGAATTCAATTAAATGTATACTCAGAAATGTGATATCTTAGTACAGATTAATCATATGTTCTGTTCATGAGCATCTTCTTAATCTTGATGATAAAAAACATGCAGTCTGATCAGAGCATCCTGAAAATCAGGTCACAGGTTTCCATGTCTCCTTCTCTACACGTGATGCATGTTCGCCTCTCACTGCACAATGTGGCCTCTGTGAAAGATCTTGTCTACTTTTGTCACACTTTATGTTGGATGCACAACTAAATCACGGAAACCTTGTTGAGGAGCTTCCCACATTCTGTCTGATTCTTAATGAAAAGCTGTATTTTATTATGACACAGTGATTGTTGTGTTTGTTCAAGCTTTTGTGCGGCAGCTGGACTGACTGCGATGCATTGTTGAAGACAGCCAAATTAGATGAATGTTTTGGAAGAGCTGGTTGTGAATGACATGTATGACAGTGTGAAGTAACAGAAGGAATGATTTCAAAGAAAACAGATAGAAAAAAAAACGTGATTGTGATGCAGCTGGACTCTGACACTGTGGTAACATCAAGCTGTCTGGGCCCTTGTGGGCTGGACACACAGAACTGACACATGTACAGACAAGTGACAAGTTGAGCTGCACATAAGCTGTAATTAAGGATCAGACATTATCAGGTTATAATTCCATTCATCCCTTTTTCAGCTATCAATGAGTTTCCTGAAGACATCTTCACGCTGGAACAGAGGAGACAGGGAGCAGTACTCCTTCATGTTCTCTGTGTGAGTATCTCCTCTGTTTGAAAGATATGAAGTGAAAAAAAGCTGCATTATATTTACGAACCTGTCTGAGAATGTGTCGCCTTCAATTAACAGGCAATCTACATGTTTCATGCGCTGGCCATCGTGTGTGATGTTTACTTTGTGCCATCTCTGGAAAAAGTATCAGAGGTATGAAAGACAAATATAATGTGATTAAAAGTGAAACCATTTTGAAGTTGCAGATATTTCATATTAACACATATTAGGGATTATTTCTCATTGTGAATTAATAATACATCGTGTTCATGTTCTTGGCCTCTGCCCACTAGAACCTTCAGCTCAGTCAGGATGTTGCCGGGGCAACCTTCATGGCAGCTGGGAGCTCCGCCCCCGAGCTCTTCACCTCTTTGATTGGTCAGTATGATGATTGTCTAATCAATCACTCAACCTATTGGTCTTGCCCAGAGATTACTCCATCAGCAGTCCAATTACCTACTATCATAAGCACCTGATTAGGACAAAGTCAAGTTCATATAGGCAGCAACACTGATTGTCCAATTTTGATCTTTAACATGTCAAGAAGATGACATTTCACCAGTAAAAGACCTGTACTTATCACTGAAACGCGTGTTTTTGATTATATTTTCGTAAAACTGGATTTAGAGAGGATTTTGATGTTGATGTTTAAAACACATACGTTTTAGAAAAAAAACATATAACACAGTGTTTATTAACCACCACTGTGGTTTGTAAGGATGAATGCACTGCTTCTTAAACCATGCGGATCGAGGATATCTTGTCATATACTGCCTCAGTTGTATTCTCAAAGGAAAGAAAGGATAGCTTTACTGAGTCCAGGTAATATGCAGTAAATATTATACAGCCTGTTGCACAACAAGTCCAGTTCCAGTGGGTATGAAGAGAGATGAAAGGAGGGGTGCTCATGTATATATGGGAGTGAGTGCTGCCACATTGTTTCTGTCTTACTTTTGGCTTGTTCTGATTGTAGGGGTGTTTATCACAAAGGGAGATGTTGGTGTGGGAACTATTGTGGGATCAGCTGTCTTTAACATCCTGGTCATCATCGCCATTTGTGGCATCTTTTCTGGACAGGTATGTATACACACACACACGAGGCTCAGTGGTTGCTTTCACTAAGCAGGTTGCAGGAAATAAATTGTCTCCTCTTCCTCTGCAGCCCATCTCTCTGAGCTGGTGGCCTTTGTTCCGTGATGCTGTCTTCTACATTCTGTCCATAGTGGTGCTAATTCTGGTAAGAAAACTACAGTAGCTTTTATACAGGACTATTTTCATGGTTTATCCTGTAAAAACAGCTTGTCACATTGTTAATCAGGCTGTAATAGACAATATTATTCTTATGAAGACAGAAAAATCTATGGCAATAAAGTCTCCAGGTCTAAATGTCGTTAGGTGTTACATTGTCACGATGTTGTTGTCATAGAAACAGAACCTATGCAGAGGGAAGGAGGCACCTCCTGCCACCTGCCAGGAAAAAAATATGTCCTCAGACATAAAATGATTGATGATTAAAGAATCTTTTCCTTTTATTTGCAGGTGATCTATGATGAAAAAGTCCAGTGGTAAGACTATAATGAAAGTTTTTTTCTTATCAGTTTGGACAATGTCCGAATGTCACTGTGATGAATGCTGATGTATCTGTGTTTCAGGTGGGAGACCATCATCCTCATAGCAATGTATGGAATCTATATAATCATCATGAAGTGAGTCTTTAAGCTTCCTTCCGGCTGATATCAGGCGTCCACATGCTCCATACTCACTGTTTGTTTGTTTGTGTAGGTTCAACAGATCTCTGTCTTCCCTGGCGGAGAGACACTGTAGCAGGGCGGGTCAGCCATGTTTGAGTGGTCTGCGACGGACGACCGCTGTCGGAAACATTGGAGACTGTGACAATGACATGGTGCCGCTGAAGCCAGGTGCAACACCTTGTGTTTGTACGTGTGCATAGAAACCATCGAAATGTTCCCCTCTGTCACTGTGCAGCATTCAACAGACCCGGCGACACAGTTTAAGCTGCCAATCACAGCCTTTTCTGTTCCCCTGTGGATTCTCAGCGGGCTGAAATAGAACTAGACCACTTTTTTCCCTTCATCACCTCCATCTGTTTTTGTCTTTTCTGCTGTCTGTATTCCTGCTGTCACATCCTGCTAACGTTCATCCATCTCACCCACAGACTCGTGTACGGTGACCGGCCAGGAGTCAGGGGTGGTAATGGTGGATGAGCTGCTGAACCTGCACCCCCACCAACTCACTTTCTCAGAGGCAAGCCTTCGCCTTCTCATCACCCCGCATTTCCCCCCCTTCACCCGCCTGCGCATGGCAGGACGCTTGATCATCAACGAGGTACACTGCACGTGCTCACAGCCTTCACATAACATCAAGTCCCCCTGGTTTTTACCGCTAGGTTGGTGGGTATTTGAATGTCACCATCAAACTAATACAGAGATGTTGTTAATATGTATAAAAATATAGTAATGTAGCAAGTGTTAAAGGGGCAGTTCACCCCAACAATATACAAATATGATAATTAAGAGAGCACTAGCTTGACTTTAAGCGATTATTTTGAGATATCAGAGGAATGGATTATCAGTAGCAAATAGACTGATAGATGATAGAAGGACATGAGCTGGCATATCAAACAACATCCTGTTCTCCAGTGTCATGCACCATCTAATAAGCCTCAAATAAAAGCCACAGACTGCTGCCTAATGCATATTATTATCTCAGACACAAAAGCAGACAAGAGCTCAATCTCCAACCCCGCTTCCTCGCTCTCTCAGCTCTCCTGCATGTGTGCTTGCCATTTCCAGCGCCAAATTAAAGTGCACCTGCCAATGCTGCCCCTGCTCTCTTCCATATCCCTGATCGGCGCTTTCCAAACCCCTCTGGTGAATGTGAAAACCCGCCTGGCTGCCTGGTCACTCCCTGCAGTTCTCATATAGTTAGCTTCGGTCAGATAAAGTCATTTCCATAAGCCTGCTGCTGTGTTTCTCATGACATTTTGTTTCTCATCTTGTCTCTAACTTCACCTGATATCCATTCCCACCCACAGAGGCAGAGGCTGATTCGGGCTCGGGTTAGCCCAGATGAAGGGGCGGCTTCAGGGGAGGAAGGTCTGGGCAGTAGTGGGCCATGGGGGAGGGAGAACGGGACGGTGGCAGAGGGAGACAGACGGCCACTGGAGGGAGAGAGCGAGAGAGGAAAAGAGACAGGGGGAGAGACGGGTATGGGATCACAGCCTAAAGAAGAGGAGGAAGAGGAGGAGGAGCAGGAGGAAGGAGAGGAGGAGAATGCTGCTTTCAAACCCTTCATCCTGCCAGGTGAGTGATGAATGAACGGAGACAGTCACAGACTTCTTTGTTTTGTTGTACTTGAAAGAAAAGGAAGGAACTGCATGAAGAGATCTTCAGTGAATGGCCTCTTCAGTTCCTCACAGGCTTTTAACCTCTTGTGGAAAGAGTCACCATGGTCACATGTCAGTCATTGACCCTCATCATGTGAGATGTTAGGTCACATGAGGTATGAATTAAAGTCAGACTTTTGTTTTAGTGCTTTGTTGCTCCTTGACTTGGTAAACCAATATATGGTCTGCTTGGATGAACGTAAAGGAGCAATACAAAAAAGGT
This sequence comes from Ambassis agassizii, assembly GCA_036025115.1. Lineage (NCBI taxonomy): Eukaryota > Metazoa > Chordata > Actinopteri > Ambassidae > Ambassis > Ambassis agassizii. The sequence continues at coordinate 5,874 of JAVQJX010176555.1, forward strand.
GTTATTCTATAGAACTAATTGCTTTTATTGACCTGCAATATTGAAGCCACTTTCATCATGATGTTCATCACTATATTTATTTTAATGTATAAACACGTGACTGTGTGCCTGCATTGAGATGCTTTCTGCATAGTGCTCTTTAAAGACCGTGTTTATCCTTTGCTCATCTTCATAATTCTGGAAGCTGAAGGTCTTTGGTCTAATTTAGCATCTTTTTCATCACTTGTACTGCAGCTGTAAAGAAATCGGTCCACTGGTTACACTAAGTGCCACAAGAAGTATTTTCTTTCCTATATACATGTCTGTTGTTAAAATATAGTGCTTTCAATTTTAATCAGTGGAGTGGGGAAGCAAAGAAAAAAAAATCTCAGTTCTGACTGCTCCCTTGAATCCTTTCCTGGACTCCATACTGTTATAATTGTTCATCAGAGAACACAGGCTCACACATTTCTTTGAAAAAGGCACAACTAGAACCTTGATATCACTTCTATGAAAGCAGTTTGGTCATTAGTGCTCCTGCATGGAGCAGACATGCTCCCTGCCAGTGGAGCTAATTTAAAGGAGACGACACAAAGACACATCCAGGTCGTGCCATGTGAATAATTTACAGTAGATGAGCCTGTAATGATGCCTGTGGGGAAACTGTCATGTGTGTGTCAGATGGTTGGTGTGTGGGTCTGAAGTGGCTACTCTCCTGGCCGGTGAGCTTCCTGCTTTACTGCACCATCCCCGACTGTAACCTGCCGCGATGGGAGCGCTGGTACCTGCTCACCTTCCTGTCCTCCACGCTCTGGATAGCCCTCTTCTCCTACCTCATGGTGTGGATGGTACGAGGCCCTGAACACAGCAGCTCTCATGCAGATCACACACACATATAAACACACATTAACAGGCTCTCTTCTCTGCTAAGGTGACCATAATCAGCTTCACACTCGGTATACCTGAGGTCATCATGGGCATCACATTCCTGGCAGCTGGGACCAGTGTCCCTGACTGCATGGCTAGTCTCATTGTGGCCCGACAAGGTGTGTGTTACAGCTCATTTGCACACACATTGAAGGTTATTTATGACAACCTGTGTTGGGTCCATTTTTATGTTGCAGGGATGGGCGACATGGCTGTGTCCAACTCCATCGGCAGTAATATCTTTGACGTGCTGCTGGGCCTGGGCTTTCCATGGGCGCTGAGGACCCTCGTCGTCAGCTATGGATCAGTGGTAACACCAGCTGCTCCCTGTAGCTCATGTCAGCTGCACCTTAGTGATTAAACTAAGGTTTAATTACTTCCAAACTGTATATTAAATTGTGCACTATGATGCAACATGGCAACAGCTGGACCTGGACATGTAGTTTGTAAATCAGGATTCCCTGGAAAGAACTGTGTAAACATGTTGACTTTGTTTCTGAGAACTGAAGGTTCCCTCTTGTTAACATCAGAGATGTTGCTCGTCTTTAAGGCTAAACTGAAAGACCACATGCATGCATATGTTTCTGTTAATAGATGGATGTTTTGTTTTGTTTTTTTCCAGGTGACGATAAACAGCAAAGGCCTGGTGTACTCTGTGATTCTGCTGTTGGCCTCAGTCACACTCACTGTGAGTTGAATTGTGATCTTATCTTGGCCTGAGAGCCCTTGACCACAGGAAATAACAAGTTTTATTAGATTTTCTCTCTCTTGTTCTCAGGTACTGTGTGTCCATCTGAACCGCTGGAGGCTGGACCGCAGGCTGGGACTCTGTCTCCTGCTTCTCTACACCATCTTCGTCCTATGCTCTGTTGGCTTTGAAAGGCTGTAGAAGGGACACACACACACACACACACACACAAGCTGTCCACCTTCACTGCTGCCATTATAAGATGAATATACTGAAAGATGAATATTATTTTATTTGACAGCTGCCTGAAAGTGACATTGTTTACCTTTGATACACAAGTATTTTACATAGTTCTGTACCTAATGTGTGGAGAAAAAATTATAATGCACTGATATTATCACACAACAAATTTATAAAGTATTGAATTTGTATTCAGAAACCAAGAATATATTGTAAAGAATCCCAAAGGGTATTAGTTCACTTATTACTTTATAACTGCCACAAGTAACCTCAACAACCAGATGATTATACATGTAAGTTATCATAGTAGCTTCTCAGTTTGTGCACTTCTGTAATGTTTACTGTCATCATGCATGGTTCATCGTCACACTTCAGCTAATTGCACTAAGCCACTGTTGTCTTGGCCTTGTACATGATGTAGGCCCCACTCTTTTCCAAATAGCTTCTCGGCACAGAGGCTGTGTTTTTGCTCCAACAAAAGCGACTGTGTGCTACGAGGTGTTTTTCAATGTCTGTGTGGAGAGAGTCCTGCAGTATGGTGTGTTCTTGAGTTAATGAGTGCAATAAAACGCTTTGTTCTGTGGGGCTTCTCTTCTGCAGTTTAAATTCAAAACCACAAAAATATAAGAATTAAGGAAAAAAATAGATAAATATTAAAACAATTTTGAGAAAAAGTTGGCATAATGTTTTTGGCCTATCATGGGATAATCTGTATCGGATTAAAAAGAGTAAACCAATCAGACATGATCATCACATTAAGGATTATAAATTCTATTTCTGTCTGAAATCAACAGTAACACTGGATACATAATTCAAAGTGATTTTTATTTCAGTCAGGCTAAATCAGCTTTGATACCAAAGAAATGTAAAAATAAAAATAGTACAACAAAGTACATCATTTTACAAATACTCATGATGGAGGTCTGACACATCAGAATAATCAAATAAATTCAAACATGTCACAGTCATAACAAAAATAGAAAATAGTCAATACAGTAAATAGAATGCATCAGGAGCTATATATTTAAGTGTTTTACCATACCATACACTTTACAAAATTCTACTAGAAAAAAACTCCCAATACCAATGGAATATCAGGTAATATAAAATGTAAAAAAAATACAAATACAATAACAAAAGAAAAAACACTTGTGATGTGAGTGTGTGCATTCATACAGGTGCAATCTGCATGCAAGTCTGTCTCAGTGTTACATGAAAAAAAAGCAGCTACAGTTTGATGATTGTGTGGGTCCTCTGTTTGACAGCACATAAGATGGCGTGTTGGTGATGTCACGGCCAAACTACTTCTAAAAAGCTTATACAAATGTTGTCTTTCTTTGAGAATTGGGCTTTTCAAAACAGGCATGTTACCTATGAAGAATGTGTGAATGGTTTAGATGAGGCCAGCCTACAGTATATGCACAGTTGTGTAGTGTTTAGTTCAGTGTGTGATGAAAGTTTTTTTTGTAGCTTTTGTGCTAACAGACTTATTTTTACTGCGTTGGTGCCAAGGGTTTAACAGGTATGATTTATGATCAGTGACTTGAAGCTGTCACATGTTTTAATGTGTCAGTGGACCTTGGCACTGACCAAACCCCACAGGGAAACCAACTTCAAAAGATAAATGCTCCAATGGAATCCGACAAGAGTACACGGACAAATGCCACTACGAAAGCTCACTAATAACCAGAACAATAACAATAATAACATTTCTCAACCGTGTAAGTGTTGATATTTTCCATTTAGAGAGAAAAATAGATAATTTGGCAGAAGAAAAACAGTCCACACTGTGTCTTTGAGTGTGAAAGGGTGCAGATAATTAGCTGTGATGCTAATCCATTTTCTCCAGGGAGCTCCCATGGAGACCGCAGTTACTATGGTAACTGCATGCACTCTGGCCCTGTATCTAGTGTGTGTGTAACAGTCCAGGAGAGAGTGTGTGTGTGTGTCTATACTGTATTCAGACACAATATGCTTGTTTCTGAGGCCCCAGGGGAGCACTGCAGGCAGGTTTGGTAGTGACTGTTTGATCCCTATGTTGACTGATCTGAGGTCTGTTCTGTTTTTTTGCGTTCCCCCCGGAGGCGCTGTAGTTATGAAAAACTTCGAAAAGCAGATCTGCGGTCCGGCTCAGCTACATCTAGACAGAGCCTGTAGCTCCGCACTGAGTGAAGGTCTGACATTTCGATTGGGTGTTGGGGAATCCTGGTGCTGGGGGGGTGGGGGGTGGGGGGGGTGCAGTTCATGACTGTGATGTCACTCGGGGGCGGAGTTCTGGTTCTGCTGGTATATGGAGGCTTTATCCTTCAGCAGAGCCAAGCACAGGTGGCAGCTCCAGCTCCCTGAGAGGCACATGAGCAAAGTGAGAAAGGAAGAACTGCAAAAATCCATTCACTAATGCAAAACAAGCATTATGATCTGCTGTGTGGTTTACGCAGGACAACAGGACTATCCAATCATCATCAAGTAGACATCTATCCACTTTCTAGCTCAGATCCAAAGGAAGTTACCTATTTTTCTCAAGATGTCAGATGACACTATGCTAACACAGCAGAGTCACTCAATAGCTTGACTAAAGCAGTAGTTTACCTTCTGGTGGCTCAGTCATGGGTGGAGTTAGGCAGTACATGTGGTAGCCTCGGTCACAGTCATCGCAGAACAGCAGCTGGTCCTAAAAAAAAACATGACATCATGTTTAATCTACTCATTCATTTGTGCTGTAACGATGTCAGGCAATGAACTAGTACTAAATGTATTTCCTCTTTGGCAGCAGAACACAAACCATCAGAAGCTCCAGTGGGTTAAACTGGGTTAACTGAACACTTCCAGGCGTTAATAAAGACTACAACAAAAAAGCATCAAGCTGATAGCCAAGCTACATTAAGGCTCATTAGCTCTTAAATGAATACACCTCTCTTTATTAACAAAGAATATCTGATTTTGTGAACACCTGGTTTTCAGGCCAGTGAGCTGCTGTCAAAAGAAACTTTTCTGTTCTTTAGAGCAGGTAAAAAGGGGTTACAGTGAAACATTTAGAGCAACTGCTTTTGTCTCCTATGTGGCCCTTCGACACTTTACTCTCACCAAAGACTAAGCATCATTAAAACCGAGAGCAAGAGAGGTCAGAACAGATATTTAATGAGCTGAGCCTAAGCAGAGAGTAAAGTAAAACCACTACAGACAATATTCTCTGAAAAAATAATAAAAGAGACTCACATCATTCTCTGAGGTGCCACACACGTTGCAGCACTTGCACTCAATGCACTGCCAGCGGTAGGTCTTCACTGCGGCCATCATTACTGGTGTGAACTGCAGGCATGTCGGGTGGCCTGAAGGAAAAGAAAGGGGGGGGAATAAACATTCAAACATAGCCTTGGCTGTTACAACTGTCCAACTGTAGCTTAGCAACTGTAACCCAGCAGAGTTTGGCTTGGTGACACTTGGGTTTCCATATAATGAAAGGCTACAGGGACAGCAACACTCAGTATCTACAGGCTTAACAAGTCTTTTTTTCCCCAAACAAAAAAAGATGAATTAATCTACACCACAATGCAATATATTTTTTAAGACTAAGGAGTCAACACATCTTTAGCAAATCATGCACACAGCCAAGGTGTCCATCCTAAGGGCCTATCACTTTAAATAAGTAAGCTGGAAATCAAAACAGTGAGCTTTTCAACAAACTAATAATCACATGTGCCTATGTTCACTTGACAGTCATGACAGACAACAAAGACATGAAGAGCTCATACCTGAGCGCCCACAGTCAGAGCAGGACACCAGCTCTTCTGATTGGCCGGTCTTCTGGTTTAAGGTGGAGTCTCCCAGACAGAAGTCACAATAGTCATTGGGCAGCGCCAGCCCATTGGGACCCTTCTTAGTCGCTGAGTGGTAGAATGAGTGAAGAAGCTATTAGAATTGTCCCTTTAATTGGGTTACCTACCTCTCTTATCTCATATAAGATGGTTTACATGTAAATGATTTAAAGTACAAACCTGTTTGTATCAAGTGTTCCCACAATGTTTTTAATCTCTGTAACTGACTGAT
>JAVQJX010176580.1:0-13190 GCA_036025115.1 Ambassis agassizii
AGTAAAAGTGTTTCAGATCTACACTATATACAGAACAATGAAATGTTTAAACTAACTCTGCTGTTTACTAAATTAATCTGACATCATTTCAACTTGAAATAAAGATAAACAAAGAAACAATAAAATGAACACATTCAAACCATATCATACAGTATTTACATTTTCACAGCCACATAATGAACAATGCTAAAACAAACGCTGCCTCCTCTTCAGTCAAACTGGTGATTGAGGGGGCTTCATAAATTTAAGATCTGAAAGAAAGATAGCTTAAAACTGAACTGTACACATTCAAAGTGCTTTGTGAAGGTGAGGATGTCTCTTAGGCTTTTATCCCTCTTCTACATCTGTAAAAATGTCACTTAAGAAGTACTGAGACACGTTGGTGGGCTCCTCTTCCTCATTCACAGTGCTGTGCTCCACACAGTCAGAGACTGAAGTCTGTAACAAGAAGTAAAAGTTCAGTCACATTCATGTGTGAAGATTTCAGTGAATTAAAACATCCATCTCCTTACCTGAGAAGTGCTTGGAGTCGGATCTAAGCAGCTGAGATCTACGTCTCTTTGTAATGTTGTGAGTACAGAAGAGGCTTCCTTTGGAGGTTGTGTTGGAGTGACAGTGTGTGATACGGAAGGTGTTTGTTGTTGTGATTGTTTAGTTTTTACCCTCGATCCTTTGGGTGCTGCTTTAGCAAGCGAAGGGCTCCTTGAGGGAGCAGTTTTGTTCATCTCAGAGTCAATGGAAGGGAAGTCTTTAGGTTTCCTGTCAGGCATTTCAAAATAAAAAAAGATATTTAATAATCATTCTTAGATCTGAATCTGGATTTGCTTTCACTATTTCCCACCCTCACCTTTTCTGACCACTTGTCTCGATACTTTGTTCTCTTGTGCTGCTGTCAGAGACTTTACCACCTTCAACAGTCTCCTGATCCTGATGAGGAGGATCAGCAGAATGCTCTGAGTCCTGGGTGGAGTCTGATTGGGTGGAGTCTGCTTCCTCAGCAGCGAGGGTCTCTCTGTTTTGTTTCATCCATGCAGTTCTAGTCTTAGCCTGCTGTTTAGCTGCTTAAAGGAGGGAAAGGTTCAGAATAAAAATGTGTTCACTTTGCTGGGGGTGCATGTGATGAGATCTTCTGTATACCTTGTTTTCCTGTGGCTGTCATCCTCTGCTTAGTTGAGGGGTTTTCACTCTTATTTTTGCCTTCAGTCTCTGGAGATTTTGGTGGTTCTGCTTTAGCAACCCCTGTTCCATCAAGACAAAAAAAAAAATCAACCCTTGATTCAACCCTTGATAAAACATTAACTATTGGCTTCAATTGAAAGAATAAAGTCATCATCCTTACAACATGGATCCACTGTACCCTCCGTGAAAGAACCCTGGTGAGCGAAACAAAAAAGGGAGAAATATTTCATCTCAGCCCAGCAACAACTGCTTCTGTTTGACATTACTTACTAAACACACAGCTGGGTCTGGTCCTGTCACGTCATTCATCACTTTATGTGTTGGCTCAGGGACACAAGAGAGAGAAGTATCTCCTGCTGCTCCAGAAACACTGCTGAGGAGTGAAGAAGGTTGCAGAATCACCAAACACCAAAAAAAACACCAAATACAAGACTCCATGCCAGCCTTGGATAGCTAGTTGATAAACAGCAGACACTAACCTCTGTGGGTTAACTGATGTATCCGTTACAGGAGGATAAGAGGGGTGCTCTGCTGTGCTGTTCATCACCTCCCCTGATGAGGAGACCGGGATCTCAGTCAGAGAGAGGATGAAGAAGGGTTCATCTGGATCTGAAGGCACCTGCTCAGGCAGCACTGAGAAGAACAAAGGTTTCAGACACAAAATAATGGACTGCAAAGTCAGCATGATCAATGACACAGGGACTGACTTACTGTCTGTAAATACTCCTGGGAAATTTAAGACGGACTCTGCGATTGATGTTACATTCTGAAGGATCAGAAAGAAACATTTGATCACAGCTGTTGATATGGTGAGGACAAATTCAGACACATTTTCTCCCACAGGTTGAGGGTGATTCTAAATTACCTGTAAGGAAGATGCAGATCCTACAGAGGGCTGGGGATCAGTTGAAGGGCAGTTGTATTGACTTTGAGGTTTGATTTCCTCTACCAAGCAAGACCCAGCAACATTTAGAGCTTGGTTAGTAGCCTCCGCTGCTGGTCCCTGGATGTCACGTTTAAGCCCAGGCACAGGTCCGCCAACAACGGGAGCATCCATGTGCAATGAGCAGCTGCCAGAGTCTGCAAGAATAAATACGCATTTGTGTCATCAACCAGGTGACAGAAAGAGGGCAGTAATCAGCTCAGGTAAAAGGAAGCAAACCTGATACTGCATGTGTTGTGCTCTGTTTGGGCTGCAGAGGACGACTGCTGCTTCCCAGGTTAGGTTTAGGTTTAACAAACCTGCCTCTACAAGTTTTCTTCGAGGTCTTAGGAGAGTCAGTGACCTCTGAGTGGGCATCATCACAGCTAGGAGAGGAGGGAAAAAAGGAAGCTTTTACTAAAAATTCATTCATGTCAGGGTAACGGAGTGTTGACATGAAACTTCTGTCTTACCTTTGGACAGTCAATACATCTGAAGCCTCTGACAGATCTGGATTTGGATTTGAATTTGTAGACTCCCTGTTGTCTGGTTGTGCAAGACTTGCTTCCACTGGAGTGGGGTGGTGTGAGGTGAGCTCAGCATTCCCTGTGAGTTTCACACCATCCTCAGGCTGCTGCTCTGATGTTAAAATGGATGCAGTTCTGATATCATGCGTTTCTATCAATGTGGTTCTTGTGGATGACCTTATATTGGGTTTGACTTTAGGAAGTCGTCGTCTTCTTTGAGGAACAGATGGACTTGAACCCTCTGAGCTGGAGACGACTCCACACTCAACATCTGACTTTTCCTCCTTGGTTGAAGATAGTGCTGTTGTGTGAAGCGGTGATGGAACCGAAACTGGAACAGGAGAAGTCCTTTGAATCTGGCTTGAATTTTCTGGAGGAGGTTGTTTTTTGTCTTCCTCTACTTTTGCACTTTTGTTGGTGGATTCAGGCCTGGACATTGAGCCACAGGACTGAGGTGAGCATTGCTGGGTTGAGAGCTCTTCCTTTCCTTTAACCCTCTGTGGAGTGGATTCAGGGTTTTTCAAGTTTTCATTGGCACTGTGATCTGATGCTGCCTGATCAACATGTGTCCTTTTCTCCTCATTCATTGACATTTCCTCCTCTGCCTGTATTTCTTGGAGGTTTTGGGGGGATGGAGTTAAGTTTTGCGTTTGAGGTTTTGACCTCACAGTTCTTGATGTTTGTTGTAGGTTTGGTTTTGGTTTCACTTTTTGTGATTGACCCCTCCTCACTTGAGAAGTAGATGCACCTTTGCCTTCTTCTTGACTTAAAGGTAACTCTACAGGTGTGACTAATGCACCACTTTCTTCCTGCACAGGGGCCACATGTACAATTGACCCAGCTTGTGATTCTGTAGCTGTTGTCACCATGTTCTTGCAACTGCTCTCAGCAAACTGGGCTTCGGGAAAGTTCTGATTTTCTGAGGTGCCTTGAACTGATGTTGCATCTGAATCAACTTGAGGAACACATGCAGTTTTCTCCTTACGCACAGAACGTTCCTCTGCACCTAAATCCATAGGTGGTTTTGAAGCATCATGTGGTTCATTTAGGTGGAATTTGGGGTCTGGAGTTGAGCCTTTTTCTTCAGGCCTTTTTGGTTCAGACTTTGATGTCCTTGATGCCTGCATGAGGTTTGGTTTGGGTTTAAGCTTTTGAAATCTACTCCCTCTAGACTGGCAATCAGTTGTAACTTTACTCTCTCCTTTTTGATGGATTGGTACATCTTCTGCAGGTAAAACACATGATGAAGGTTTGTTGCTGCTTTTTTCTGTGTGAGACTCTTGTTCAAGCTCTAATACTGCTGACTCAGATGCCACAGGACTACTAAAACCAGTTCCAGCTGATCCAACATGAGATTTTTCACTAGTGGACTCAGATTTTGTGTCTCTGGGAGTTTGCTCCCTTTTGGGTTCAAACTGTGACTTGGAAAAACAGTGACTGTGAATATCAGAGAAATTCTGAGGATCCAAAATGGCAGCACTTTTTTCTACCTGATCAGCAGACCTCTCCTGACAGTCAGTGGGTTCTTCTCTTTGTTTCACTTCAACGCAAGAAATGTCATCCTTTAACAATGTTGTATCACCATCTGATTTCTTCAGGGTTGCTTCTCCAGCTGTCCTTTCTTCTATGGCAACTGCTACTGTCTCCACTTGCACAGCAGCAGCTACTGTCTCCACTTGCACAGCAGCAGCTACTGTCTCCGCTTGCACAGCAGCAGCTACTGTCTCATGGTCTTGAAAAGCTACTGTGCTTACTGTTGATATCCCTGGTTTGGATTTTGGTAGTGCCGTCCTTGAGGATTGGCTATGGTTAGGTTTAGGCTTCACCATAGACATGCGTCCCCTCTTGACCTGTGGAGAATATGACTCCGCTGCAGGGGTTGGATCACAATCAGACTCCTGCTCACTGGTTTTAATGACGTCTCTGCTGTCTGGTACGCAGCCTTGCAGTTCCACAGTGGTGTCACTCTCTGATGTTTGTGTGACTTCCTGGCCTGCAGACACAGGGGCACGTTCCTCTTGTGCAGCAGGCTTTGAAGTAATCTCATCCACCAGCTGGCTGGTTTCACACACACCAGCTGATGGCATCTCTACAATCCAACATAATGGCACATTTTAGATTTGCTGTATTCATTAGGATAACAGCAGAAATTATTTTATTTCTAACCTGTTATGTGATCTTGCACAGACATTAGATTCTGTGCCGACTGAGAGAGGTGAGCCAGGTTGCCAATGGTCAACAGGGTCTGAGCAGCCTCGTTGTAGCTCTCATCTTCAGATACTGAAACAAAAAGACAAATAAAACAGTCTAAAATACAATAAACATACACATAATCTAACAGAAACTTCCCAGAATAACTCTTAACATACCTTCTGTGTGTTCTGAGGAAAGGAAGTCTATAACATCCTGAAAAGCAAATACACATATTACCAAAAGGTGCAGGGTTGTTCTGACTTCAAAAGATAATAGACTGTATGCATCATTGTTAAAACTCTACATGGGTGGATAACGCTGATCAATGCTGGCCTCAGACTTCAGTAGTTATATACACATTTTACATTTCAGGTATAAATCACTTACAACTAGAAGGTCCAATTGGTGTTCACATGGTTCAGCTGTGCCTGTCTCACGCTGTGCCTGCTCACAAGTGGAATCAGGGCACAGTGCATCTTGGGAAATGCCCAACACATCAGGCATACTGTCCAAGATGTCAAGCTAAGAGTGGAATGGGAGGGAGATGAGGGAGTGGAGGGTTTTAAATGTGGAATGAAAAAAACATGCTCAAAGAAAAACATGAATGCAAAACACAAACTAATAAGAATTATGTGAAATAAAATGAATGAATCAATGGTGTTTTTTTTGTGAAATACATGTGAGATAACCGCTTCTCATACCTCCACCATACTCTCATCCAGTTCTGACAACTCAGGCTGAGGGGTGTCCAGACTGCCAGGCACAAACACAGGGGCAGTGCTGTCTTTACCAGAGCTACATGCATACTGCTGCTCTTCCTCTTGCCACTGTTTTTCATACTCCTCCTCACTGGATTCTGACTGAGACGCCCTCAGAGTGACTAGCTTGGGCTTTTTGGAGACTGGGCCTGGTTGCTGTTTAGATGTTCTTTCCCTCTTGGCTGTGCATTTGGGTTTAGGTTTGGCAGAAGCTGGAGACCTTCCAGGTGAGGCAGGAGTGCACGCGGATGCAGAGGAAGGTGCATCCTCCTTTGCAGGGTAATTCAATTGCTTGGTGGGTTTAGGCACTCTGCCATACCTAAAGAGACATTATACGCACATGAAAAAACATGTTCAAATAGCTTCTTTTGGAATGTTTCAGGGATTTTAGGGAAGGTATTTTTTTACCTGGTTGGTTTTGGAGGTTTAACAGTGATGTCCTCTTCCTCTTCAGAGGAATCATCACCAGCTGACTTCTTTTGTTCGGCTTGGCTTAAAGGTGATGAATCTTCAATTTCCTAAAAGGTCAGCATCATTTCAGTGATATAAGACTGTAAGAAAAGGACTTGACGAGTTTTAATTAAAAATGTGAAATAACCTGTTCTTTTGAAGCTCCATCAGGCTCACTCTCAGCCTCTTTATCAGCATCTTTGGCCTTGGTGGCTGGTGTAGTCTTATTACCCCATTTCCGACCCAAAGGCACCAGAGGCTTTGCTGCTCTGCCTCGTGAGAGTTTAGCTGGCTTAATTACAGTATCCTTTGCTGTAGTGTCATTTGGACCCTTTTCAGACCTGAGCAAATACAAAAGAGTGTCAATAGCAATGCCTGTTTAGATTTCAGTGTTTACTTAATTTTTATTACATCTCTGGATTAGTGTGGTCCTCAGGAAGTGCTGCCTCAGCATCTTCGGGTATGCCAGCTTCACCTGAGAATATAAGAAAAGAAATTCAAATGAAATAGTCTCTGATAATTTTGGTCCTTAATATTCAATTTCCTTAATGTTCTTGTACCTTGATCAGTGCCCTTTTTTGTTGTTTTCTTCTTTTCATTTCCTTCCTCTGTCAAGGCATCAGGATTTTCCTTTCTCTTGCGTTTCTTTTTCAGTTCAGCTGCAGGGATGCCTCCTTCCTCAACTTCCTTCTCCAAGTCAGCGGGTTGATTCTCATCTTCCTCATCCTCCACATCACTCAACTTCTTTTTGCCTTTAGCAGGAGAACACAGACAAACTGGCCAATAATACACTGCTCGTATTGCATAAAACAACAAGGAGAAGCATGGAGACATAACCACCTTTTGCCTTCCCTTTGCGTTTCTTGGGGGTGTTCTTCTCTGTGAGGGACTTGAGTTTTTTCCTGTTTTTCTGAACTTCAAAAATTTTCTCTAACAGCTTTGAGAAGTACTCGATATCCAGTTTGCGCCTCTCTCCTACAAAACAATCACCCATAAATATAGCATCAAATTATAAAACAAGTGAACCTGAAGAAACAGAAACACTCACTGAAAGCTTTGTCAATCCTCCAGGTGTTCTCTCGCTCTTCTTTTTTGAACTTGTTCTGAAAGTTCAAATCAATGCCGTCAACAAACATTTTTGTGTGCTTAGTTAAACACAGGGCTGCTTTGTCATTAGTGCACATCTGCAAACATCACTGACCTTTATCTCTGATCGAGCTCTGTGTGGAAACAGCTGACAAATCATGGAAAAGTCTGTCCCCACCATGCTTATTGCCAGGAAGAACATGTCTGTCTCTGATGGAAAAAAATATAAATCAAAATCAAATATGAAGAGGAAATGCATCAAATAAAGAGAACTGTTGGAATGTAGGTAAATCTATGTGTGTTTAACCTTCACTGGACCAGGGTTTTGAGCAGATCCCTTTCCTGAAACTTGAGTATGTAGTGGTGGAGCCACGCTCAAAAATGGGGTCTCTGTTGTATGCTGGGTTTGGCCCTTTGGCCCTCTGGACTTCCACTGTTAAGCTGGGTCACATAGATTTTATTAGTGAAAAAAGTGTACCATAATATCACAACACTACACTGACAAAACTCCACTGACCTCTCTTCATCAATGATCAATGAGCCATCCTCTGCTACTTTGACTTGAGGAACCATGAGAGCTTCTTCCTGCTCTTCCTCCTCTTCTTCATCCTCTCTTGTGGGTGCTGTGTTAGTTTCTTCAGGAGGTTCTTCGGGTTCCAGTGCTTGTTCTGGAGACCTTAAGTGATCATAATCAAGTGATTAATGAAAGATCAGTGACTGGTTCAAGGAAAAAGTACAGCAGTACGCAGTTGGTATGTGGCTTGCCCTTCAACCCCATTAGGTTACTAGTTCAATTCCCACTATGTGACCTTGGGCAAGACACTTAACCCTAAATTGCCCATAAGCACTTACGAGCACTTTGGTGTAAGTAGTAATGAGTGCTATATAAACTAATATATAACTTTATAACTTTTATAAAACATTATCAACAGTATGGATCAGCACTTTGTTAAAGATGGGATGAACTTACTCTTCTCTTTCTGGTGAAGGTGGGACCACAGTCTCGCCCTCTTGTACAGACTCTTCTAAACTTGATCTGAACAATGTATAAATTCAAGTTAAAAGATTAAATCTGGAAGAATTAATAACGTGTGACACCAGTTTGACACAAGAGAAGGCTCTTACGGCATGGGGTTAGATGTCGGGAGATAATGGATGAGATCCCTCATGGTCATTTTGGTGGGATCTAACGTGTACTCCTTTGGACGTGACTTTGCTTTCTTGAGTTTCTGCAACATCAAATGAAAACATCCTTATATTCAGAATCAAATAATAATTAGCATAAGGCATGCTGACTGATTAACGAGATCTCACCATTTCTTTCCGCCTCTCCTGTCTGAGCAGCTCTCTGAGCTTCTGGGCCTTCACAAGCCTCTGTAAGTCTGATGGGTCATTCAGGAGTCTACTCAAGGACATTGCTGACGGTGTCAGTGACAGCAAACTTTTAGAGACAAGAGTCTTGGCTTTCTCTGATATCTCAATAGCTTCTTTGTCTGGTAAAGACGGTGGTACTTTATCTGGTGGTCTGGGAAGAATCGGTTTAACCTGACTGCTTGATACGTTTTCTAGTTGTTTGCCACTTTCTGCTGGCTGTTGGGTTTGTTCAACTGAGTCTCCAGCTGGAATGGGAACTGAAGCTCCTGAACTCTCAGATGAGGTGGAGGTGGTTTTTGGTTGCATTGTGAGCTGCTTGCTTGTGTCTTCAGAGAGCCTCCTTCGTCTTGGGGACTGGAGTCCATGTGGGGCTGGTGTAGAACCACTTTGTCTCAATGTAATTGGCTTGTCAACATCAGAGCCAGGGGCTTCGTGGTGCTTTTCTGAAACTGCTTTGACAGGAGATTTTGCCATCCGTGAGGGGGTAGAAGTGCGTCCAGGGGCCACTTTAGGCTTGATGGCAAAGCGCTTCCTTCTCTGGACAGCTGCAGAGGAGGTGGAACCATCCCTGTTGTTGTCATTGCCATCCCTGAAGAGTAGTAAGAAAGTTAAAGGTAACATGCGTGGTAGCTGTGGCTACTTCTGAAGTGTAAACCATTCATCACTCACCCAGCAGGAGCTTTTTCTGACGCAGCCACATCGGACTTGTTGTCAGTCACAGGAGCCGTACTGGCCGTGTCTTTCAGGGTCTCAGTAGCCTCCTGACTTGCCGACGGGGTGTCCTGAGGTGTTGCTGCTGCTCTCCCTGCTGTGCCCACATTAGGGCGAACACTAAATCTTGATCGGCGAAACATTTTGACCTGCAAAAACAAATGAAATATTTAATCCTGTAAGTATTGTTTATTTGAAGGGCAAGTGACTAAATAACTCACAAGATAATAAACAGCTGTCATATTTTAATTAATGAGCGTTTCATTTTTATCCCAGACACTTCCATAAAAGCATACTATGTGAATATCTGAAAGTGAAATGTTTAACATCGGGATAAAATGACACTGCAACAGGCATAGCAGGCTGCAGCAATATGAAAAGACGGCGTTCAGAACACACAGCGTTAAAATAAGGGTTCTGTTAAGCAAAGCTCAGCTGTCGCTGACTGACAAGACTAGTGACGTTGACCGGCTAGAAACCGCATAGTCAGTCCGAAAATAAAAAGTTAGAAGGGAAATGTCGCCGGGAATTTAATAAACTAACACGCATTATTACAACGAGTCTAATTCATGTGAATAATCGCCAATAAAAGTCGAAAAGTGTCCAAAAGCGGGGCTAAAACTCGCATGTCAAGTGGGTCTCCGAGAGTTCGTCTGACTTGTTGTTCAAGATTGTGGTGCAGAGAAATAAACATTTGTGTTTTTTATTCAGTCTGCAAGTATCACGTTGCTCACATCGACGTACCTCTACGATAAGATGTCGTTTTCTTGGAGATATAAACGCTCATTTATTCGACGAGGAGCGGCAAGTAGCGGACTCCATGCACACACTAATCCGCCATGTTTTGTATGACGTTTTGTTTTAGTATCAGCGAAAGGGCTTGTGGGAAATGAAGTCTGACTGCTGCAGCACGCCGGATGAGGTAAGATTTTACAATTTGTGAGCAACATTTGTTTTGTCAGTAAATCTGCACATCATACATTTCACAATTATGTGAATGTATTTTATTTACTATAGAAAATATGGCATTGTTGTTATTTTTCCCTGAAACTGAAATTTAATTGAGCATTACGTAATTTGTTATAGTGGCAATATAGAGCAATTTACAGTCAATGTTTAAAACATTTTTTGTTGTTGTTTTGGTGACTTATTTATAATATTTTTTATGTGCAAAACCCGAAACAAAAGCTGTTGTGGAGCCAATTTAAAAAGTTCATTTTGTATAAGCCTGTACTTTGTGTAGACTTGTGTACTTTTCCCCTTAAAACAGCCAACAAATACAACAAACAGATATTGTCTTTGTGACAAACAAAGTTTTTCGTTTCCGTTTCTGATGTAATGTGTGTTTTAAATGTGACATCCTGATCATGTGAATGTAGGTCAGCAATGATCCACCTGCAGGGGGCGCTGCTACTTACTCCACTGTTAACCCAACTGTTTAAATAAAGCTTTGGCAGAACGCGTGGGTGATAATTCTGAAAGGGTAGCTGTACCTTCTGTAAAAGGAATCACACCCAACACAGCGAGTTATTTTTATTTTTTTGTATCTCTGTAAACATTACGGGTATTTAGCGAAACCCTTGAAAACATGGCAGAAAGCGACTGGGATACGGTAACTGTGTTGAGGAAGAAGGGGCCGACTGCTGCCCAGGCCAAATCCAAGCAGGTTAGTACTGACGTCTGACTCCATCTGCGCTCTCGATTTTGTTGTGTTAGCATACACGTGTGGATATTCTGCTAAACTTCACGTTGTAGATAACAGCAAAGTGATCCTGGTGTTCATTGTGATACTAAGGCCATCCTTTACACGTGGTTGTGAGTTAAAGTGTCCATCAAACAAATGTTACCGTTGTTTTCATCCAGCTAACAGTTAACGGTTGTTAACTGAACATTAGAATACATTTCAGCCGCTTTATATGGTTGTTTTCCCCGTTTTGCAAACTACTGTGTGAAGCTTAACATAACATACGTGAAGTCAGATAATTAAAGTATTATAAATTAAGTTATGTTGTCAAAATGGCACTCTTGTGGAGGTTAAACCCAAAAACTGTTAGCTTCGTTTCCGATACTTTCTCTTACTCTTGAAGGTTACCAAAATAGCTACAGGCTAGCTAGCACTAGCGAGCTCATCTAAAACTGGCTAGTGAAGCTGCAGAATTTAGCACTAATGCTAGCCCTGTGCACTCACTCTTATCGGACAACATGCACTTGAAATGTACTTTTTTAAGGTAAAGAATGATTAAAGTCACTCCCATGATTCATCCCAGATTAAATAAAAAGGCTACATGTGAATAACAAGTACTGGAGTGACTCAATCCTTATCATAAAGTTGTTAGTTTGTCATAAATCCTTGCACGTATGCTTGATAAAAACCGTTTTTATGTGGGGTGGAACTGTGATAAACTTTCCAGTCTAACCAGCAACATGTTCAGTGGTGTACTGCGAGTACAAACGGCATATATCAAAAGGGATGTGTGCTTTAATGTTACTTATTCTGTATATGGAAAAATCCTTCATTTTAAGATGTGTGTATTTGTAAACAAAGGGGGTTATACCCAGACAATGTTTGTCATCCTGTTATCTTTTGTTTAACTTGGCCAACACACTGAAGCAGATTTGTTACTTATTAACTACATGATTTGAAATCATGAGTGCAAAGCTGAGTTGATGTAACATTTACCTGGTCATAGTCAATGTGCTGTGAAAATAGAATATATTCTGAAACTGTGTCCATCTTTTCTTCAGGCTATTACCGCTGCTCAGAGACGTGGGGAGGACGTTGAGACAACCAAGAAATGTAATTCTTTATGTGACTCACTTGATTTCATTTGTTATAATTTACAACTGCTACTCTGTAAGGAAACCCAACAATAACTAAAATGTGCTGCTTGTTGCACAGGGTCTGCAGGACAGAACAAACAGCATGTGGTGACAAAAAACACAGCCAAACTTGACCGCGAGACAGAGGAGCTGCACCATGAGAGGGTTACCCTGGAGGTGGGTAAGGTCATTCAGCAAGGCAGACAGCAGAAAGGCCTGACCCAGAAAGACCTGGCCACTGTGAGTATACACACCTTAACATGTGCAGCATGCAGCATAGGCAGTAGGAATAATCCTGTTAAATTCAGTTCAGGTCTTTTAGAATATTATTGACATGTTAGCAAACTTTGTAATCATTTCAGCTTCAGTTAAATGTATTTACATGTTTGACTAGATTTTCTGGTTTTAAAGCTTGTGCTTAAACACTTTATTTTCATGACATTTCCATAGAAAATTAATGAGAAACCTCAAATCATCGCTGACTACGAGTGTGGGAAAGCAATTCCCAACAACCAGGTCATGGGCAAAATAGAAAGAGCAATTGGTAAGAAAACATTTTACTACTTTCTCCAAGTTAAATGTTTGCTTCTGTTGATTAAGTGCTGTGTTCACTGTCTGCCACAAACAGGGCTGAAACTGCGAGGGAAGGATATTGGCCTACCCCTGGAACCAAAGTCCAAGACGAAATGAACATAAAGCCTCGAAATCAGCCCCTCCCTCCACCCCATCCATAACCTATGATCTATGAAACCTTCCCCAACCCACCTCCACAAACCCTAAAAAACTTCCCATTTCCCCCTCTCCTCTCCCCATCCCCTCCTCTACCTGGGCTGATCTCACCTGTGTCCTGCCTGAGGACCTGGTGTTCCACTGCATTACAGGCTGCATATACTAACAAGTCGTCTGAAACACTCTCTTGACCACATATATAAACGAATGATGGAATTCATTTTTTCACCACAAAACTTTTTTTTTCCCCATCTATGTCTGCTTAGGCTCTGGCATGATATAATTCAACTTTTTGATAGTGCTGAAAAAATCATTTAAAAGGTGAAAGTTTTTCCATGAGCAAACAGGCTAGTTTGATGTTAGCTCTGAGCATGATGTTAAAACCAAAAGTGCTTGACTTTTTTTTTTTTTTTTTTTTTTTTTTGGACACACTTCAGACAG
>JAVQJX010176614.1:0-16718 GCA_036025115.1 Ambassis agassizii
CTACCAAGCCTTCTTTTGCAGTTTCCAAGACACACACACACACACACACACACACACACACACACACACACACACACACACTCACTCAATCCTGCCACTGGTTCATTTACTTGCTCTCTTTCTCCCAGACAAATACAAAACTAGGGCTTGCATGTGCACGCACAACCTCTTAGGTACGGGAAAAAAAGGTTACTTTCTTCTGTCTGTGTGTGTTCAGATGCGCTTACACACACAAGGAAGGCTCTTAGACTGAGCTCAGACATCTCATCAGGGATGCAGCAGAGCTTCTGTCTGCAGAGAGAAAGAGAAAGATCACATCTGATGTGGGGTAGAATGAGGGTGGAGGGGGTTGGTGGCTGATTAACAAGGAAGTGTGTATGTGTGTGGTTGTACATACTAGTGTAACTCCAGGAGGTATGTTAAAGGTTCACACACACACACACAGCAGCAGCAAACGAAACAATGCATGCAGATGAATAAAAGTCGACACACAGAAATAAGTATGCCAATGCGCTCATCTTTTTATTGCACAACAATGTATCGTCTGTTTTTACGAACGCTTAAACAACATTGCCACTGACTGACAGACCAGCTTATTGAGAGAGACCAGGGTGTGGCTCTGTGTTCTCGGCCAGCAGAGGTGGTGGACAAGACAGCCTTTCAGACACAGGTTCAAATCAGCCCCACACCCTCACCAGCAGCAGTGCATCTCAGTCTGAAAGTACTGTAAGATAAATATCACCAGCATCCCCAAGTACCCCCCTGATCCGGACAGATCAATTTGGTAAGTGCTGCGGTTTGGGTTGGATACTGAGTCGTCCCTGGATTGTAGACATCAACTTAGACAGAGCTGAAGTTTTGAAATACTTGAACAATTTTTTTGTTGTTGTTGTTGTTGTTAGGAGCAGAAGCCGAGCACAGCCTGAGATGGTTGCAGACTGGCCTCCAGAGTGAGAGAGAACACATGCTGTGTCAGATATCTGTGCTGTTGTCTACATGGTGCTGGTAAAGTGTGTCTGGATGCCCACACCGAGCTGTTCGTGCAGGCTGTGGAATGCTACTAAGTCTAGGGGTGTGCCAGAGTCATTTCTAGGAGCAGTGCAGTGTTTTTTCCATCTCTGTCTTATTGTATTACTATTATTGTGGTTGTGAACGGTTTCCAGCTGGTGCTGGCATCTCTCTCAGCTTCATGTGGGCTTCACAACCCCCTAAAATGGCATCTTGTTCTCAAGTGGGACCAACATCATAGAAGGAAAGGCACAGGAACACACACACGCACACACAAACTCAAGCACACAGAGTCCTGAAGCAGAGAGAAGGCTTAGGTAAGCTAAGCAGGCTACAGTAGCTACGACACAAAAGTTTAACTGTTAGACTAAATAAAATCATTGTACAGTAGTTGATACACGACAATGTCTACATTTGAAGGTCCCACTAAGAATCACACACAGAACTCTGCTTAGATAAGAAAAATATAAGCATGCACTCTGCTATTTTCTGTCAAGGTCACACAACTGGGAGTCTGCTGTGGCTCATGAGTCAAATTCAGCCTTGGAGAGTTCAGCCTTTTTTTCTTTTTCTTTTTTTTTTTTAAATCTTCGTCTTCTTCTTCTTCTTTTAATGGCCCGAACACCAGATCAGTGTGCAACCAGTATCAGTGTGTGTGTGTGTGTGTGTGTGTGTGTGTGTGTGTGTGTGTGTGTGTGTGTGTGTGTGTGAAGAACTGTGCAACAAACACACATTTCCAGCATGTGCACAGTCTTTGTTTTGTTTCTACAGTGTGTATTATTGTGCAAAGCACCTCAGCAGATTTTTTTTTTTATTCATGATTTTTTGGCTCTTTTGCAGCAAGCAGATCATCTAAGCTAACGTCTAGACTGCCGATATCCACCAGACGCCCGTCAGAACTCACCCTCTCACTGTAGAAAATGTTTCTTTTACAGCAGGCTGTGGTAAAAACACAACAATGTGCCCCACATCTCTGTGTATACCATATGTACACAACATGAAAGAGTACAGAGTACAGCGCGCATGGTGTTGGAAGGCTCAAACCAACAAAAATGTGCAATTTTGTGTTTCCCATATCAGGGAAAATTATATATACTGACATTGTCATTGTAATTCAGCAACACTAGTCTTCATCTAATGGTTTTTACATATATTGCAAGTTGAAAATAAAAACACGTATTTGCATTTTTACAGGCACATACATACCACAAAAATAGACTATGTGGAAACTAGATGTACTAGGCACAAGGTATATACAGTCCGTGTGCATGGGGCACATTGTAAAAACAAACTTCCAAACAACAACCAAACAAAAGATACTTATAAATCAAAGAAGACAGTTTTACAAAGAAAAATAATACCCTGATTTTGCTAACAGATCAACACCAAGGCATTCAGTACCCTTAATATCTGGTACAGCGAGAATGAGAGGTTTGAAAATGAAATATTCTCAATAATAATTGTCAGTCAGTGTCAAACATGTATTTCACAGCAAGGTCCAGAAGAAGAAGAAGCGATCAACGATCACACGCTTTGAACCCCCGTCATCAGGCAAACACAGCGCTACATCTCACACACAAACACGACGTGTCGACGTGTCGGCTTGAAGCCAATAGGCTGAACACACTGGTGACACAGACACAAAACAGATAAGTGGACAGAAGTATGTGCTTTGCCAGGGCTGTATCAGCCTCATGGCTGAGGGTTCAAACAGAGTGGTAGTGATCAAAGTGTCTGTGATGCCGTCCTTTGAGTGGGAGTGAATTACACACTACAGTATCTTACTGGATGGATGCAATGAAACAGACGCGGTGCCTGATGTTGCCTGAAACATTAGCTCTTTAACTTTTCTTCCATCTTGCTCTCACTGACTGTGGACTCATTCAAATAATATCAGCACAGTCCTGATAGCAGCTTAATAGGGCAAACTCTGGTATTAGCACAAAGGAAAGGGGAAGAGGACCAACTGATTGCACAAGAACAGTATCGAAGCACACAACAGCCATTGACTCAAATGGATTTCATTCACAATCGTATTGGGATTTTGGCATGTACCGTCCCCATAGGAAAAAAAAAAAGCAAAACAAAGTTGCTGTGTTGCTGATGAATTGGGTCACGCTTTTGTAACCCCCGAACAAGGTTTTAGTGCATGTTATTGATGAAAGAGACAAAGGAAAGTGTGGTTGCTCTACAGTAACAATGTGGGTTTACAAGCCATATAATGAAGCCCTTGGATTAGGAACAATCACCTACACCTTGTTCAACAACTCTCAGGATCAGTGATCAAAGTCAGAAAGTTATGCTAATAACAATCTGAGACCACTAGACCCTCCACGTTTGTCTAAGCCAATCAGAATTCAAGGGGAATCTTTCAGCATGGTTAAATCAACAAGTTGATTATGGAGAGGATGGACAAGTCTACATAAATCAATGGAAAGCCATGCTGCGGCAATCAATACATCACCGCGGAAAGGTAGCAAACCTGAGTGAAATGTCCATCTTATTGATTATACAGTTTGGTTCCCGATCGATCTTCAGAGCTGAAAAAAAAACTAAAGTTGGACGCGGTATTTGTTGCCTATTTTCTATCTCAATTGGATTCACTTTTTCGTCCTTCTAGTTTAACTGAATAATGGGTCAAGGAGAAGTACCGCATCCACGTTAAGAGAATAGAGCATCGATTTTTATTTTGACTACAAGGTCGTAGTGCGACACAAGGTGCTTAACTGGATGTCCTCGCTTTGGGCCGAGGAGTTCAAAGTGGTCATGACTCGCTCTCGCTCACTTCAATAGATAAATAAATGAACTTAAATTAAAGCAAAAAAAAAAAAAAAACATGGATCCTCTCATGTTAGATCTGGGGATTAGGGTGTAACATACAGGTTAAATACAGCAACGTTCAAACCCAGAGAAGCATCATCAAACCTAAAAAGATCACACAGACACTCAGCAACACATACAGCAATGCCCACATCCCCCATTGCATCATAAAATCCTCTTTAAATCTCTGTCCATTTATTTACATGGCAGTTTTTATCTGATTAGCTGTCTTCCTTCTCATTTGGCATACATTCAGCAAGAGAAGGATTTTTAGGTTCAGAATATTTGTAACCAAACGCCTCAATCCAATCCCATAATTTGAATTTATGGGATTGCTTCAGATCTGAACGTTGAGACAATTGTCTCAAAAATGGGCTTTAAAGTGACGTTTCTGAGGATCTGGCTTGCCGAGTTCCAGCATGGATTCCTCCTGGAAACCAGTTTTGTCCCGACGTAATTGACACTGCACGTCCTTTCATTCCCTCAAACGTTTTTGGTTAAGGTAACAACATGGTCACTGGATTACAATACCTCAAATGAAGCCACAGTAGCTGCTGGATTCTTTAAGATTTCACATTATAAGAAAACAAAAGGAGAAGAAAGTTCACTTTCCTGTACAGCATATGTATAGATATTTATATTCATATATATTTATATATTTATATATATATATATATATAGGCGGGGTAGAGTATTGCAGAATTATATTGCATGTGTTAATCAATAAACCTAGACAGAAACAAGCAAGTATACAGTATGGGTTCTTCACAAATGTTTCCTTTCAATATAAAGCTCAGATTATTTAACCACCTTTTTGCCTTCAGGGTTACAATCAGTACGCCGACCCGACCGGCTGACCACTTGTTGATGTTTTCGAGGAAACGGGTCAGTGCCGCCGTCAGTGCCGCCGTAAGCGCGTCAAAACCAAACGCGATTGACACAGCAGCGTAGAGTGTGTCCATACTCTGAAAATGGAACCAAAACGTATCAACAAACTCACGCACACAAACTTACACCCACATATATACATACACACAAACCAAATATATGGCTTCTAACGTTGAATCAAGGCAGTTAAATAAATGGCATTTTCTTCTATGTTTCTTTTTTAGTTGATACAGACACAACCAGACTTGGTGTTCAAGCTCAACTTTGGTTTGGGTAGATACAATGAATATAATATCCTTTCATACTTTTTTCGTCAACTATTTACACATCGATGTAAGATCGACCAGCGGTCTAAAACACTATTTCCACTACTATTTTAAACAATATGAAGAGCAACGTGTTCTTTTGCTACGACAGCTTTTACAGAAAAGTCACAATCGAAACACTTTTTGAACGCTTAAAATGTCATTGTCATTTGACCTCAAGTCCCTGATTTTCATTTTTAAGTCCAGCTCCTGCTAGATTGCATTGCATGGATTCTACACAGTATGCAACAGTTACATTAATCATACTTTTCTTCATATCTTTACAGTAAAGACAGCGATATACGGTAGGTGTTTGGAAGCAGAGTGAAAGGGGTGATACTAAGACTAAAGGTGCTGGCACAGTAGACTAGACCAGTTCAACCTTAAGTTATACTAGTTTAATTGTATAGACTCCTCCTGGCGAAAGTGTCTCAAGACTTTGAGTAGCTCTTTTCCTTCTGCTTACACCAGCACACAGTGCATTCAGATTGAATGACTTGTGCCGCTGGTGGTAGCTGATTGGTCATTTAGCAGGCTGACAGATCAGCTGGACTGACTGATTCTCCTACAAAAAAGGCCTCTTTCCTGAAATCTACCAGGGTCACAAGTTGGAAGACAGCCGGGATCTGGCAGAGTCTAGCTCTGGAAGGCTGACAATTGAATCTTTCTTGGGAACTCCAGAGTCTGGAGGTGCAGTTCCAGCAGCTGCTGCTACTGCCCCCATTCCAGCAGGTCCACCAGGAGGAGGTGTGGAGGCAAAGGCCACCCTCTGTTGAGCTCCCGCCGATCTCCCCACCCCTGAGGGCCCTGGCAAGCTGGGGTGAGGGGGCTGCTGGGGGCCAATGGAGGTGTTGGAGGTGCGGGTTGAGGGTGGAGGGCTGGGGGCTGCAGAGGCAGATTGTGGTGTTCCCTCCTGGGGGAGGGAAGGCTGGGAGGCAGACAGGGCACGGGTGTCCTGGCTCAAGCTGCCTGTATGAAGGGAGTGGGTGCTCTTGTGTGAGGCAGGCCTCTGCTGGGTTTGTGTGGGGCTGGGTGCATGGTGCTGTACTAGGGACAGCTGGGACCCAGAGGGTCCTACGCTCGCCATGTACTGGAAAGTCCGTCCTGTAGCTGCGAGCGGGCTTTGGACTGGTGGGCTTGAAATTGCAGATCCGAATGCCCCTCCGAGTGTCTGAGGGGGCTGAGACTGGAGAGGAGACATGGAAACCGGACTGGACAAGTTCTGCATTACCTGGAACCTTCTCACCATACGGGGCGACTGCAGAGTGCTAGGACCCACCAAAGGACTCGCTATCTGAGGACAGAAGCTCATGGCCACGGCTTGCTGGAGGGTAGCAATAGCAGAGCCTGCCTGTGGTTGACCTGGAGGGGCAAAGATGCCTCCAATGGAGGGGGTCATAGACATGGCCCGCGGCCTCTGCAGGTCCACCAGTTTCACCATCTCACGATCATATTTGACAATCTCCTGGATCATCTCGTTCTCCCAGTTGTTGAAAACACCAGAGTTGAGATCGTGCTGAACCTTGTGCATCAGGATGGAGTTCTTTTTACCTGCAGAAAGAAAACATGGACTGATTATTAGACAAAGAGGTAGACACAGGAAGGATATAGGAGGGGACACCAAAAGCTGGACAAAGCACATATGCAGTATATACTGATTGTGGACAAAGGAAGAATTAAAAAGAGCAGTTAGATATAGCATGTGATGTCCTTCACATCAGGTACATCCTCTAGCGGAAAAAGCCCTGAGGAAAATGGACGTGTCACCTTGTACTCTCATCTACTGTTACGGTGTCCTGTGACATTCTGAGGGAACAGTGGAGCTCATTTTACTGCCTATTTCAACTATAATCTTCTTTCCTGAGCACAATATTACTTTGCATTCACGTCATATCATGTATATAAACATTTGAAAAAGATCATCTCGAGATTCTTTTTTACCGATGCGGTCTAGACGGTCAATGGCAACAGTCTCAAAGGCTCGTCTCATCATGGGATATTCTTCCAGCACCTCATTGAAGTGGTCAACAGACAGGGAGTAGAGTCGACAATAAGTCTCTGCTCGCACGCTGGCTGTCCGTCGGCCCCTCGTCAATAAACATATCTCTGAAACAGGACATCAGTTTAAACACCTTTATGATCAGGAGGTGTCGAAATAATGTGCGGGTGAAAATAAAACATTGTGTACCTCCAAAATAAGAGCCGTCAGAGAGTTTCATGGCAAGGGTTCCCTTGGTGATGACGCTGCAGACTCCATGCTGGATGAAATACATTTTCTTTCCAATGGTTCCCTCCCTTATAATGTAGTCCTGCGGCTGGAACACCTCAAAGCGAAGCTTGGTCAACATGGCCGTCACAAAGTTCGGTTCTGCGTTGGCAAACAGCGGCATCGATGCCACCAGCTTGCGACAGTTGAAGTTGACAATTTCCTAAGAAAAAAAAAAAGTGGATCGCATTCAACACACAATTCATATTATTAAATAATATAGTTTATGAAATTAATGTGATTTTCTTAATCTCACCTCTCTGAGAGGCTCGCTGAGTTCTCCCAGGATGCTCTCCTCATCAAACATCTTGCCCTGGTACCTGTGCTCATAATAATCATGGATTTTCTGTCGGAAGTCAGCAGGCAGTTTGTGGAAGGACATGTACTGCTCCACTTGTTTGTACTAAGAGAGAGTAAGACGGACAGAAATGATGCTCTGTTAATGCAGTGTATGAACTGGCAGGAAAAAAAGCTTTTATTGATCCACAGTAGACTGATACATTAAAGAAGGAGCTGCAGTGCTTTTACCTGCATTAAATACTATGACTTGTTTTTTCCCACTGTTATGTTTTATTGTAGGTTTTCTGATAAGAAGTCATTCAGGTGGAATTCTACATTTTTTTCCTGCCGTCTCAGCATCACATTTTGCCGCTGCTAGTCGTGGTATTCGTATCGGATGTGAACTAAAATATAAGTTCATCTCAGTTTACACGCTGTAAATTTTGCAGCGCTCATCCTTTCTTTTTTTGTTACTTGTTGTATGTGGTGTTGATAGAACAGAAAACATCATCATGGTGCACCCGTATTCAACTGACATTTCTTTCAGTGTGTCAACAAAGACAATACAAACAGCTGAATGAACACACTCACCCTTTGATCAGACCTTCCTTGAAGTTAATCAATGCCAGATCAATACAAAAGGCAACATTGCAGCAATACAAACAATGAGCTCCTCTTGATGAGATATGCTATTCACAGTCAATCCAAAGTGACCACTCACACACCAGAGAGTCTGAGGCAGGACTGCAGTGAGGGGAGGGACAGATAAACAGAGCAGACAGCAAGAAAAAACCTTCTCCTTGGACTTTGCTGTCAAGCTCATAGGGGGAAAAAATGGACAACAGCTCAATCCAGAACCCATGAAGCTATCTGAAACACATTTTTTAGAGGTCAGCTTGCTGGTGGATCCTCACAGCTCTCAGGGATTGAGGAAGTCAACCTCAATCCCTGCCTTACTGTGTGGTGGATAAATGCTACAAAAAGTAGCATCACGCAGCATCCTAATAACAGCCTCAGCATGGCTGCACCGCAGCTGGAAAATCGCCCATTCACTTCTGCTATAGGCAGACTGTGTCAGCACTCGGGTGTCCTGCCAGAAGCCCAAAGCAAAACAATGAGGTCCACCTGCTCAAACACTGTAACAAGCTGTGAATCCTCCAGAGAAGCATTTAAATTCCTAAAATGAAAAATATTTACTATCAGAAGCAGAAGGCCTGGCTCACTGCTTCTAAAAGAAAGGCACATTGTGCAAACAAATATCTTAAGCTGTACACAACTGAAGGCATGTGTACAGAGGGAGAGTCTTTGTCTCAAATCCTCCGTGCACAGAACAATAAAATCTTCACTGCTCTTATTCTCTCACATCATGGCAGCAGCAGTGATGATACTGAGCAGAAAGCCAAATAACACAGTATTTTATCTTTAAACAAACTACTGAATGCTGAGATTCAGTTACAATATGCACATGAAATAAATTGACATTCAGTATCTATACAGACAAATGAGTATAAATAAATATTAAAGTCTTCTTCATTCCACATCTTGGCTGTGTGTGTTTGTATTTAAGGGTGAATAGTCTGAAACAAAATGAGGTCTTACCATAGGTAACAGTGTTTGCTATTGATGGGTGTTTACCTTTTTTTTTTCTTTTTTCTTTTTTTTTACACACAATAGTTAAAAGGTCAGAGATGAGCTGATCCAGGATCTGCTAAAGCTGGTGATGCTAATCAGGTATGTTCTTTAAACACACTTGAAAATTAGATTTGACTAACTGGATTCAATCACCCACGATGATTAGTGTGTGTACTGTCTATCACTACTGGAAACCATGAACGGTAAATGAATCAAACAAAAAATGAAAATCGGATTTCCTTTCCATCTAACGTACTGAATCAACCTGATCGGTGGAGTTTGGTTCTATTCATTTTTAAATGTGACTCTGCCTGTATGTAAGGAAACGACTGCAGTCTACCTGTGTATTGTTTCTGCTGTTAGGGTATATATGAGGCATTATTTCTGCAGCATTTGTCGCTCTTCCACTTTCTGCCTGTCACTCACAGAGCTTCCAGCAGGAATATATACATAAATATAAATAAACTAAACATGCAACATTTGAATTATTCAGCATCAGTATAACCCAAAGTCTCCTAGCTTGGGGCAGCAGCGCAGCTCCTCTGACGGAGTCACACAACACAAAGTCTCACCTGCATGAGTGACTCTGCTTCCTGACATCTACAGATGGAGCGCAGCCTGCAGACATGACCCCATGTCACAACTCTTTACACGACGTGTCAACGCCAACACCGCAGCCGCCGTGCCTCTCAAAGAAGAAGAATAGAAGTGCTGATTGTATGACAAGTGCAGATGTGTGTGTTGAGGTGGTGGGTAATCAGCTGTGGTTAGATGTGAAACTGTGACTCAGCTAAGTCTGAACAAATGAGGCAGCTAAATCCTATCTGATTGAACTTAGATGCTGGCATTTAATGACTTTGAGTGCCATGTCACGGTGCGGCGGATCGATGAGCTACAGGCAAAACCTGAAACCTCTCTCTCTCTTCCAGTGTCACGGAGGAGGAGGGAACAAGCGTTTGGCCGGTGCGTCACACAGCACCCTGAGGGGACTGACAAACGCCAAAATGAGAGTGAAAATGACATCCATTTTCTGTGTCACTTTGATGACAGTGTATACGGCAGCAAAACGCTCCGCTGACAAATTGTCATCTAAACTGCTGTTTGGGAACTCTTTGCATTTTGTGATTTGTCATTCAGAGAAAAATTGAAGCAGACTTCTGTATTTAACTTTTCCCACTTTCATGCCAACAGCTTTTCACTATCGTTCTTCCCTTTCGTCCTGCTCATTCATCCCATGACTTCTCTCCATTGGAAATTCTAATTCGGGTTCATCCCGTACGGCCCATGAGGATGTATAATTCATTCACTTCATTCCCTGCTAAATCGCCTCATTACATTATGAAGCACATTCACCAAAGTGAAGCAAATCAGATAGTGGTAAGTCAGAGCTTGTCTTGTCTGTCTTCAATTCAGAGATGTGTACAGACGGAGGGACAACACACTGTGGGGTCTGGCACAGCTCAAAGTCTCATTAAATGAAATGAAGCTTCTAAGGAAACAAAGGAAATCCTACAATTCAGTCACAAAGAGAGAAAGA
The DNA here is from genome assembly GCA_036025115.1 of Ambassis agassizii. Taxonomy (NCBI): domain Eukaryota; kingdom Metazoa; phylum Chordata; class Actinopteri; family Ambassidae; genus Ambassis; species Ambassis agassizii. Next base: position 10,736 of record JAVQJX010176614.1, read on the forward strand.
CAGCCAACACAGTCTGGCTGATAAAGATTTGTTCATTAGACACATTTTTTAAGCTGAGTATCATCTGGCACAACTAAATAGACATTTTTGTTGTTGTTGTAGGAGTCTCTTTGGCTGCTATCTCTGTGAAGTGATCACAGTCAGACAGGAGGAAGACAAATCACCGTGGTGATGTCACAAAGAGGAGGAGGAGAAGGAAGTAGAAAACAATTTTATATACTGTCCTCTGCCACTACATGATGAGTCTGCACAACAGAGGAGAGCTGATTCACTGTAACACCATTAAAAACTGAATATAAACGCAAGTGATGTACAGTACCTGAGTTAATCTAGTCTTTGTTTTATGTCTTAAAGATCTTTTCACTCAGCTTCTGTTTCACATTCTGACTATCACAATGTTAAATACAGGAAGCGTTGCACTTTAATCTGAGTGGGATACAAAATGAATGATGGTTAAACACCACTGAGCTCCTTTGATTACTGGGTCCCGCTATGTGGCCCTTCCTACTGTGACAACTTAATTCATTTGTAAGAAAAGCACCTGACATTTATTCATATTTCACAGCAGACAAGAAATGAACCTCCATTTCTGTGAAGTAACTGTTAAGCACACTATGAGCTTCACATGTTCATCATCATCATCATCGTTCTGTCAGTGGGAACAGCAGGGCACACAGAAACTCATACTGTAGACTCTACTGGACATATAGTCGATAACAGACACCCGTTGCTTTATGCTGACATGGTAGCTACACTCCAAATCTCTATTTTCTGTATTTTTGTTCACATTTACAAATTGGATGAAAATGGATTGATGAATGTTTGCTGAAAATGCAGTGAATCTGTTCAAAAAGTGTTTAGCCTATAGAATATGGAAAGAAAGTCACATATTCATTTTTTTTTCACAATTAAGACAATTAAGAACAACAAGTGTTTCCTTCCCACTCAAAACAAAAGTATTTATTACACTAAACCTCAGATTCCCAAAGGTAGAATCACAGAGTCAGATTTTTCTGGATAAACAAGCCAACTTGCATGTTGTTGGTATAGAGAGACAGCAATATGATATCCATGCGATCAAACCATGGACGCTGTAATCACACAGCCTTCTTATCCATTCAGCAAACGCAGCGTCAAATAAACCCTGACCTGAAGTCATTTCGCATGATAAACCATCATGTACTTTATTTTCACTGACTGGTTATGTGAATCTGACGACTCTGCTCTGTGCACTATTTAACACATAAGTCCAATTCTCCCTAAATTTAACCTTCTGAGCTGAAGCGGAAACCTCCACACACAGTGCTATAGCTCCATCCATACTGGGGCTGAACAGACTGCCAGCAGACTTGTTTTTCCAACTCTCTCCAAATGATAAAAATGTCACTCACAGTCATGTCTGGAGGCATGGCGAATTCACCCAGCAGCATCAGCCTCGCTGGCACTGGCTGCCTTTTTTCTGCTCTGTGCATTTTTAAAAAAAAAAAAAAAACACGTCTTCAGCTCAAATACTAATCCTCACAGAGCAGCGGGGGGGGGGAAAAAACTTTGCAGTGAAAAAAAAAAAGAAAATCTGACAACTGGTCAGAAAAAAGGGGCTCTGTGAAAATGCACTTTCCTGCCCTCAGCAGAAAAGCTCCATAAATGGGGTGAGAAAATGTCTAAATATGAGTGAATATGCATTAAGCACACAGCAATATGAACATATTTCTGATGTCAGGGCATGAATGGGGCATGAACACTGTGTGAGGATTAGACAAATTTATACAAGTCGGCACAGCTTGTGTAAAACTGAAACTTTTACCCATCAGCAGCAGGAAAAAAGTAAAAGGGCGAGGTTTAACAGCCTCAGGTGACGCCCACAGTGGAAGAAAAACCCAATGCACTTCTTTCTAGCCTTTTAACTCCCATCAACCAGGACAAACGGTAAAGACAAGAGCACCAGTCAGCACTCAAGTTGCTGAATCGTTGTCTTCTAAACTGTTTATTGGACATGATTCATACTCGAGCTTCCTGCCACATAGCAAAAAAAAAATCCTACTGGGACTTCCACACAATGCTAGCCAGACAAAAAGCCGACAAAAACACTCTAAACGATGTGAAAGACACAGCATTCGAGTGTATATCTTGCAGTGCACCAGGACTCCGTCTCCCACAGGTTTTCCCCTCCCCCTCGCTTTGCTCCCTGTAGCAGCCGGTTAGCGGTAGCAGTGCACCTTTCAAGGGCACCACCATCATAAAGGATAGAGAGGAAGGAGAGGCAAATAGAGAGACATTTAGATCAGGAGGTGAGGAGAGAGGGGAGATGTATAAGTGGTGTACGGGAAGAAAAAGAGGGGATTTAAAGTGGGACATTTAAAGATGCATAAGAGAAGATGCAGAGTGCAGGTAGAGTGAGACCCAGTGAGAGAGCGATCAGGCAGCGAAGGAGGCAGCCATGACTGCTTACGTCACCTTCAGGATGACATTGGCAGGACACACAGGTCTGCTGCCTCATCAATTCTACTGCGTCCCAAGGGGACATCATATCACACACACACACACAGGCCCAGCCCCTAGCAATGTGGCTCTACCTGGCCGAACACACCCGCAGCCTCTGATTGGCTGCTGAACGCCAGCAGTACTCCCCCTGCTACCCAGCCGGCAAGACTCTGCTTGGAAACAGAGCGGCTGTGCTGCTACAGGCCACTGCTGCAGCGCTGTTCAGCTGTGGACCACATCATGTTTCAGGAGACGTCCAGCGGTCAAGGGAAAAAAATAATGCATCCGGACAATACATAGGGCTGGTTTAATGGTGCCTGAGTGTGTGTGGTCAAGGTCGTGACCTTACAACGCAACACAGTGATCAATTATTCACTGGATTTAAACCCAGATAAATATAACTTTATCAGCAGTAATTGTATAAAATGCAACATCTGCTGCAGTAACATGCAAAGAACCTTCATGTGGGTCACTTAGTACAGAAAGCAATATTTTTCAGCACCCTAATTTACGCAAGCGCTGTGGTATAAGTAACAATCTGAGAGCAGTCATCCACATTTCTACATTTCTAAATAGAGATAAAAATCTCTAAAAGGGCAGTATACAGGTGATGGCAGTTTTATATGATGCTGGACTCTTTCTTGTTTGGAATCAGTTGCCAGGCAACCGGTGCAGATACTAGAAAGTTACTGGCACAAGATCCTCTGTAATTCAACAACTGCACTATTTCAAAAAGTGATATTGTGTGTTAATTAAACAGTTATATGGGGGTGGTAGGCTTATTCTGTTACCATTGCACAGAGCCAAGCTGGCTGTTTCCAATCTTTATGTTAGGTTAAGTTACCCAGCAGCTGGAGATAGATTCATCTTTACTGTATCTCATTTTCTCATCTCACTCTTGGCAGGCAAGTGAATAAGCGCAAATGTCAATCCTTTTTCCTTTTAAGGGGATTTAAAGGGGGAACTGTTGGATGTTTAATAGAAAAAAAACAGATAAGCATTGCGAACATGGGACGGAGTTGTTTCCTCACCTTTTCCTGATACTGCCGTCTGGAGGAGTCCAGGGACTGGATAAGAGCTGTTGCATGGCCAATAAAAACAGCATAGCAAGTGGCTCCTACGATCATGCTCAGCATTGTGAGCCAGATATCTGATAGACTCTCCGGGGCCTGTCGGCCATAACCGATGCACAGCATGTGGCTCATGGCCTTGAATACGGCAAACGAGTACAGCTCTGACCAGGTATCATTCTGTGGAAAGAGGAGAGGAGAAACAAACAGTTAAAGACCATCTGTGTTACGTAAAAAGGCCTGTTTCAAGGGAGAGTGGTGGCAAAAAAGAGGCAACCAGAGGAAAGCTTTGCGGACAGAGGGGTCGTGGAGGAGCTCTTATACAAATGAGAACTCGAGGGAGAGTGTTGCATTAAAAGGAAGCAGCGAGGAAGAGGAAACAACATCAGGGGAATCCTTCGAGGCCTAATCAGTAAAGTAGAGACAGTTTGGAAATTATTTCCTTAGAGAGGAATGATAATGAGAGGTCATTAAATATGCCCTTTCAGAGCTGTGTGAATAGGAATCTCCTACACGTGGTGACAGCTGGGCAGCGGTCACCAGGCAGCCAGTGGAGACTCACAAAGGGAAAATCCTCAGTTTGTAAGACACAAAGACATCAAGAGGTATTATCCTATTGTTTGATCACTCTGAGAACATGTGACAAACACTTCTCAAATCTAAATTAAGGCTCCGTGTCATCGCACTGTTGCAGAAAAAGGCACAGAGGAGGCACAGAAGAGATGTTTTTGTGTCTGTACGGTTCCACCTTTTTTTCTTTTATTTACACTAGTTGGGTTATTTTGTGACTGTACACCCTACTGATGGCACTATTCTAAGGTTCAGGTACAAGTAGGAAGTAAAACTTTTGGATTAAAATTGTACATGTCAAACAGCTGCTGTGCATCAAGCCAATCCAAAAATACCTCTTAGAGCACAACTTCTCCTGACACACACACTCATTCATCCTCACTCATTTGTTTCAGAGTACACAGAGGCACTCCGACAGCAAAGGCAATCTGTCTCTGACTTACTGTAATGGTAATGTAATGATAATGGCCTGACAACAATTTTCTTCTCCTCATATGTGAATATCTGAAGACATATACGTTTGGAAACTTACAGCAATTTATAATGATGTGACAGAGAAAGACTCGTGTCAGTGCGTTGTTCTGTTGTCATCCAGGTGACTCCACGTTAAAGGGCCACTGAGTGATAAAAAGGATCTCTCTCCGTATATGAACGGGTGGGTAAATCGAGACTCCAAAAATAAATATAGCTCCACCAAGTGGGCTGAGGCTAAATGGTGTATGTGAAAAACAGAAAGAGAAACAGTGGAGTGAAACAGGTTGAATAATAGATGAACGATGAGCACTTTAATTCTGAAATAGCACAAGAAGAAGAGAGGGAAAGACTCCATATCCTCATAAGTCTCAGGAGCCCTCCTCAGAGATTTCAGTTTGGTAACTATCCATTGCTTTGTTGGTAATCACCATCTCCATTAGCGGCAGATAGACCTCCTTGAAACCGACTGATAACACAGAGAGGGGCTTTAAATTTAGCTGCCAGTGTCTTAAAACGCTTCGTTGTATAGGCTGTGGCCTCATATAAACTATGCAAATGTCAGATTTACACGTTCAGCACAATGACTATAAAGAAAATCCGATTGACCAATAAACTCATATATAATATGTGGTGTAAAGAGGGAGACCATCGTTCATGCAAGGCTCATGCCACCACAAAGACATTAAGGTTCGAACTAATGCCAAACCGCATAACACTGAGCCACATGTGCTGCTGGAAGAACTGACAGGGAGAGGGAGTTATCATCTGATTGAATGACCAATCACTATGTGTGTCCGACAGCTGATAAGCTGGACAAATATGAAAAGATAATCGACACAGATGTAACAAAAGCCTCTCTTTCACACACAGTCCCGCTTTAGTGACGATGGCTTATCTGAGTTTACTGTACAGTCAGCTCTGTCTGTCTGTCTGTCACTCTGTGTTTTTGTTTCTAATGGTCAGTCTCACCTCAGAGAATGTGTTTCTAATCTGCAGCGTCAAATATTTTCATTTGGAGTGTGCAAACCAAACTGTTCTTTTAATGCAGTTTCATTGTGAAAGAAAAATGGGACTCATTCTTGTTAACACTGTGTGATGGCTGAACAATTGTAAACAGTTAGAGCTAATCCATCAACAGCCCAGATCCCAGATTACAATAGATAGGCAAATTATTACTCTGAAAACATTTGTTATACATCATTTTTGATGCACTTAGTTTGTGGTAAACATGCTTTCTAAACCCTCTTCCTGTACATTAAACACAGGGACAAGTGCAGAACGATAAAAGGGTGCTGGTTGAAGTATTTGTACTACAGCCTAGCTTTTTCAATACGGTGTAATATACAGAATATAAAGTATTGATTCCCCAGATGTAAAATCCTGTTTGC
>JAVQJX010176616.1:0-16497 GCA_036025115.1 Ambassis agassizii
TTCAATAAATACATTTTTCCCCTTCACTGATCACTCAGCAGCACGTTAAAATAATGACAAGCATTATCAGAGACTTTGTTTATTGTTGCATATTTAAACAGTTACCTGCTGAAAAACAAGCTTCCAAAACAAATCCAGTTTCTCTTCAAAGCAGAAGATGCCAAAAACCCACAAAACAACATCAGACCTCACATCCCAACAACTGGTTTACTGTGAGGTCTTCACTCACGTGTGCCTCAGCAAAGACGACTGAAAGTGGAGAGGAACATGGATCCATTCATTCATACTACAAACCCCATCACTCATAATGAAAAGCATTATAAAAAATAATTATACAAGAATATCAGACAGACAGACAACATAACCGGTCATGATGTGCAGGACGGTTAGAGCCACAGAAGAGCCATGATTCATCTGTAAAATTACTGTAGGTGTGCTGCCCCTCTGGGGTCAGAGAAGGTTTTTTGTTTCACAAGTTATTTGGTAAAATCTGGGCAACAAATTCATGATTTTCAGATACAAAAGTCAGAAACAACAATCTACCAAGGCCAAGCAGAAAAATCAGTTCACAAACAAAAAACATTTGTTAGTACCCTCGCCATGCAGATAGTTCCGTTTGATTTGGACAAAGGATCTGTCTCTAAAGATTTCTGCCACAAGCCAAAATGAACTGAATTTCATGTGTGCTCATTAACATTTGTTAATATTTCTGAGATTAAGTGTGTCTGTTCCTCAGTTTCCCCTGTAGAGAATACTTCCAGCCAAAGTGTTATCTCAGTTTTTAAAGACAAATTGATGATGAGATTAAAAAAAAACCCGTGTTAAGCACCACAGAAATTTGTATTCACCTTAACGTGGAGGCACAATCTTATAATCCTGTCGCAGACCAGAGAAACCATCTGCACTGCTGACATCGTTTGTATTGATTGTAATTTCTTGTGAACTGACCTTTTGACTAAAGTCCTCCAAGGAAAAAAAAAAAAAGACACCTATATTTGGATGTGTGCCTATATTCGGTCCAGCTTCTCACTCAGGAATTCCTCCACGCTGTCTGTGTTCCACTTGAGGATGCTGAGCTCTTCAGCGATGTTCCCGTTATCGTCCAAAAGCTTTAGTACAGGATCTGAGCCTCTAACGTACTGCAACGTGGGAGGGAAGGAGAGAAAAGGAAGACAAGTGTTAGATACAACTCTGCCCTCATCATGGAAAAAAAAGAAGAAAAGATTCCGACCGTCAGGCACAATTCATCATCGCTACCTTGATCTGAAGACCCTTGAACATCTTCGGCTTGTCACTCCTGACAAAAGCTGAGGAGGAAAATGGAGTAACAAATGTCAGGTAATCAATCAGCCAATTAGCCTTTCAACTTTACTGCTGAGGGGCTTTAATTAGCGACGACTCCGAAACCTCTTGAGAATGCAGTGTTAACAGCCGAAGAGACAGTTGAAAACACAGGATGGCTACAGCTGCAGTAAACAAACGACAGCCATATGGCACAGACAGGGGCTCCAGACGTCTACCCCCAACACTGAGGCGGGCTGCAGTAACACCATCAAAATACTTCACACTGAATTGACCACATGTTACGCTGAATATGAAAGGAGGACAAAAAAAAGCTTCAAATGCATGTGTAAAAACAGTCCTGCAAGCAGGTTAAACCACCAGAGGCTGCACATTGCCACACCCCTTTGATTAAGAGAGAGACAGACAAAGCACCAGGAAAAGCACAGGTGTGTCGAACATGGCTGATGTGCTGATTTGAGCCTGCTGGGTCAATATTACGATGTACTGGGATATCTTCATAAGACGGAGCACTTTCCTGGCTGTGACAAGCCAAAAAGTGAGCAGTGAAAAAATGTCAATAGAGCTCTCACCTTGGACTTGAGGGAACCTTCCCAGTTTTCATCCACACACCTCAAGGATGGCGCCAGCATAGAGCTGTGTGCAGAGAGAAACAGTGAAACCCCGTCCATGAGTAGATTTTGTTTCCACACATCAATGCCCGCACACAGAGACGAATGCACCGAGGCTCTGCTGTAGGATGTAGGATGTCTGGCCCAGAGGAGTAATTTGACTCAAGCAGACCGATTCATAGACGCGTCTAGGTGATTCCTTGGGGGTCATTAAATTATGAGTCTGTGCATATGGAGCAGGGGTGATGGAAAGCAGTTTGTACAGAACTCTGTATACAATATATATAATAAGTTAAAGGAAGTGGATATGTCACAGAAGTATCTGAAGATACCACGCTGTGTCTAGCTGTTTTCCGGAAGGAGGGGACTGAGAGGTAAAGGGCCCGGTCGTCTGGTTCACACTGCAAATTAAATTACGCTGAGCTGAGATGCTCTCCTGTCCTGCTCTTTTCCTGTGTTTCTCTAAACAATCTTGTACTGCTTAAACATGATTAACATTTCAGACTGGTGTTAATTAGATGACCACAGAGTCTTGGAGAACCTGGCAATAAGATTTAATGCAACCAGTGTGTGACACACATGACTAAGTCCTTTGCCTTATCCTAAAAAACATGTACATTTACACAACATTTTTATAGCATTACTGAATATTGTACTCGTAGTGGTAAAAAATTAATGACAATAAAAGCAAAATGAACTACAGAACGCAAAAACATGGAGAAAAGGTTTTCCGAGGTTGAGGCTCATTTCTTATTTTCATAGTTTTGGCATCACAGAGGTATAAAGGGTACACACATTTCTTCTAAGTATGGTTCATTCACAGCTAATAGTGTTTGATTTGAAAGGCAGAATATTATCAGTCTCATCCATTAAGGCTTAAAAGTCCTGAAATGGGCGTCTTGTATTGTTGTACACCAAACAGGCCTGTGAGACTCTCACACACAGGTGTACCTGCTCTACAGAGATGTAGTGCATTATCACACCCAGGGGAGCTGAGGGGCTGTTATGCACGGGTGCTCTGCAGAAAAGTGCACATTTGGAAATGAGTAACCGAAATGCCCTCCATGCTCAGTGAATCATACTAATCGACAAGGCTCTGCAATAAGCCATTTCTCAGAAGGTTTAATGATACGGCACTGATGTCAATTGAAAAACTGAAGAGAATTCTTAAGGCAGATAATTGTTGCCGTCTAGGGAGAAAATATACTTAGTGACGCCATGGCTTCAACTAGTACCCCCAGAGTGCAGCTGGAGGCAAGCGATTGCTCTTCCAAGTGACATTTTCACTCTGAGCGCGAGGAGGAAGAGGAGTCATCTTTGCTCTAAGTGCCTGTCTGAAACAGAGATATCATCAAGACGTGTAACGAGGTATGCACTACACTTCTCCGAGGTGTTGTTGCTAGGATACCACACACGTGCTCTGGGGTCTCTGCTTAATAAAGAAAAAAAATTACATTGTTGTCATACAGTAAGTGGAAAATAATCTGTCAGGACACAGCAGGGACTCCTTTTGAATTCTGTGTAATCATTAAAACTATGAGCATACAGTAGCACCTTCTCACTGGTTACAGAGAAGTTTTTAATGCAGAATTTCACACTTCGGCCATGCCGAGTGTGCCAAGCTGTTAGGGAGTCTCAATGATCACATAGACTGATACAAGCTAGTACTAGTGGAGTTTGTGTGACCTGATGTACAACTGCAAACACTGTCAGCAGGAACAGGAGGCCTAAAACTGGGCCATTAGTAATATGTGTCCAAATGTTGAGGCACGAGACCCTGTTAATAAATGATTCTGGCAGAGAAGTCGTCTCAGTGATGTGACTCTTTTGTTACTTGTATAAATCTCAATAGAGACAGCTCAGGCATTAATAAACAAATTATTGTGCATCATCAGATTTGTCAAATTTGAGTCATGCAGCACAAAATAACAGCAGGAGACTTTCATTATCTAATTTTACTGCAGGCCTTTTGATTACATTTCATCTATTCTCACTGAATCTCCCATTTCATTATAAAACTCTTCATTCAGTGAAACACATGTATTACATCTTTGCATGTTCTGTGAGCCCAGCTTTTCTTTTTTTTTGCCTTTAATCCTTTACCTTGCGGGCTTCCATCTGGGCCTCCTGCTGGCAGCACTGCCGGCAGTTTGGCTGGAGTTTGTTGAGGCTGAACTCCCCAAGCAAGTCACAGGAGCTGCACAGCAGGTTGCTGGAGAATCCAAGTTCCCTGCAAGCCTCAGAAGACAGATCGGCACCGTACGCAGACAGCTGGAGAAAGACAGGAGGAGATGAAAGGGAGGAAGAAACAAAGGAAAAACTCATGAATTGCTTATTTCTCATGGACAGAAGTTTGACAAGAAAACAGCACCATATTGAATAAAACAATGTTCAAAGGAAGTGACACTGGAACACAGAGTTTGTCATATGTGTCACACAATATGTTTCAGTAATACCTTAACAAGATCTATAACTCTCAACTAAATGAAACGTTTAAGTTCAGTCCAGGTTTTATGGTCTGGTGGGAATGAGGGTGAACATGGAGCCGTAAGTGTACAGTTGCTTTCAAAAATATCCAAATAAATAAATAAAAAGGTATTGGCTGTGTAATCTTACGACCTTCTCTTACAGCTTTGAATGTTTTTTAATGTTTTAACCAATATTCGAAGGTTAGCCTTGGGCAGGTTTGGTGGGTTAAGTAAATCTGGGAACCGGAAGTGTTACTTTGATATTCACCTCCACTGGCAAAACACACGGTTTAGTACGCCAATACATCGATTATGGATAAAATAAACAAATATGTAGAAATAAACACAGTGGAGGTTTATATTTGAATCAATACACCAAGTGGTTTTCCGAATGAGCCACGTCATGTTTGAACCTCCGGGAGCAGCAGGATGCGGCTCATAAAACGGAACATAACGTTGGCCAAGTGACAATTCACAGACGTACATAATCATTATTAGTGTGTCTAATAGCGACTAAAAGTGGCAGCTTTCGCTGTAAATAAACTTACCGTTTTTAACAGCGACAGCAGCCACAGGAGATAAACCTCTCCCGACATTTTGCAGCTTGCTTTGTTAGCACAATTGCTCTTAGGACCCCTTTATTTGATCAAAGGCAGCCTCAATAGCGCCTGACTAATTATAATAAAGAGTTCGCTTTTCTATGGGATGTGTTTCAAATTCCCTGACAGGCTGCCGCTTATATTCACTATATAAAGGTTTTAATGTAAATACAAAGTAATGGGAAAATTTCTTTATTTTAATTCATGCTTTTTCATTTTGGCATATACCAACGTCACCTCCAGACTTCTTCCTCGCCTCTACTGTTTCCAGACCTCACAAAAACTTGTACGCCATCTGCCGTTTGAGTCTAAATCAGTTTGTGAAAGCTGTCCAATCCGGACTGAACAGACAGTGACAGTCAACGAATAGAAACGCTGTGCTGTGTGGTGGACTGTTGCTACATCCAATGGCCTGAGCGGTACTTATAGTGTGTCCGTGGTGCGGCGGTGAACGCGCTGGATGGGACAGGACAGCTATCAACGCTCCCACATCCCGGAGGCACCAACCTGCGCTCTGGAGAAATCTCTGGGGTTTTACGACGGAAATTGACTTGATGAAATAACCGAGCCGAGCATGAACACATCGCATTCGAGGTAACCAAAGGATTTGAACACTAGGGGAGATCCACACACAAATAGAGGGACGGAGAAAGAGAGGGCCATGCACACACACTTAGCCGCTGTGTAATCATCGCCATCGCTGTGTGTGTGTCTGTGTGTGTGCTTTCAGTGTCTCCTCCTCTGAGCATGGACTGACCAAACCCCTCTCTGGATGATTTGATGGGGCTGCTCAGAGTCATGATGCCGCCCAAGTTGCAGCTTCTGGCGCTGCTGGCTTTCGCAGTGGCCATGTTCTTCCTGGAGAACCAGATCCAGAAGCTGGAGGAGTCCCGAGGAAAGCTTGGTAAGTTTAAGGTTCCTGCAGTCCATACACACTTATCCCATCTAAGCACTCCAGGAGCACCGCAGGGTAGATGTGCGAAACCCCTTTCAGTCTCAGTCTCTTTGGGTCAGCATCCCTGTTGTTGTGCATATGGGTCAGTGTGAGACAGAGTGTTGAAGGAGCCTTATCCTCTGCTCATGCTCCATCCAAGTTTTCTGAGACGGGCATGAAATGAACTTTGCATGACTGTGAGATTAAAATACTCAGTATGTATTTGCGGATAAAATAATCCACACAGATTTTGTCCACTTTTCAATTTAATGTGAGCAATGCACTAGACTGAGGAGGTGTCTGATGGCTGGGAGAGGAGAAGATGAGGTTGTGTTTTGATATGCAATCAGTTTTTATTGATTAATCTGTCAATTAGTTTCAGCACTGAAGTGTTGGATATTGACCCTGACAGTTTCTTTAAGTGTGAGACGGGATCCCCAGTGTAATGTGGCAAATTAGATGTTTTAACCAGAGTAGGTTATTAAATGATTATTCTACATCTAGTGACTAAAGAGTTTAAAAAAAAAAAAGTGGTACTATGCAGGGTCAGGGCGGAATATGATTTTGCAGAAGTATATTTCTGTGCTCGCACATCTTTTTAGTTCTATCCTGCTTTTCTGGGGACACCACTCCACCCTGCTACAAATCCTCTCCTGCCCCTTCACCAAACTCTTTCTTATGATTGAAACATGGCCGGCGCCGCATTGAAATCTCATTGCTCAGTCCCATCAGGGGCTCAGTCCCAGTAAAGATCTGGGACATTTCAGGATTATCTCTATGGTGCCTCCACTGTGGGGATTTTTTTTATGGAGCAGCAGAGCTGAGCAGACACTCTGAGGGTGCAGCCAGTGTACCTCAGGGGTTCACACCGCATTGTGTGTTTTTTGATGAGTATAGGAGAATGGCACTGAAGAGGAGGTGAGCCAGTGGACAATTTGACATGTTGGATCAGGAAGAGCACAGATGTTATTAATGATGGTGGAGTGAATTCCATTTAAGTGAGGCAGTTTCAGGGTCCTGATGTTGTGCATGCTGGCTCACTAACATGGCTTTCAGGGACACTTAATGGAAGAGATGAATCAGTTATGCTGTTTGTAATAAATGTACGTTTCCTGCTAGGAATGTGTGAACAAGGTCTCAAACGTTTAAACCTATAATTTAGTTCCTGATCTTCAACACTGGGTACATTCTGTCAGTGAAGTTCCTGAAATACATTCATAAGAATACAGATATCAAGATGTCCAGTTAGCCAAAATATGGACTCCCTTTGTTCATTGCCAGTGAAGCAGTCTGCCTTTCTGTGTGTGTTTTTCCACCCGCGCCATGTTTAATGGAAGAGTTAGTGAGAGTATAAAGTCTGTTGAATATAGTGCCTTTTGTCTCTCATTTGGTCAGTAATAAATGACATGGTGGCCCGTGTAATGTCCTCAGACCTGTGGGTGGCATCTTCAGATGGCTTGTTTACCTGCAGCTGTCCCAACCTTCAACATGTGATCAATCAGTAAATCAACAGAAGGTTAATATTGTTATTACTTAGGAAAGAAAAGTATGTTTTGGAGTTAATTTCTTTCTATATTACAGTGAATTTTGGGTCAAACAAAAAAAAAAACTTTATTTGTGGGCCAGATCTAGATCTAGTCCATACTAGGGTGTGAAGGAAAAAAAAATCTCAGTTATGTAACAACTATACAGAATTTGAAATTAAATGATTTAAAGAGTTCAATGTATGTTGTACACAGCAGCTACATTTGGGTATCATAATGATTAGACATGGATTTTAATTTTAATAAATGGACAGATTTTCTTCAGATTAGTCAAAGCTTGAGTGTAAGCTGTGAGGCTTCCAAGCCAGATTGTGAATAAAAAGAGTTAACAGTCATCTTAATTGAATAAAGTCTCCCATCTGAGTTTTCACATGTTGGAACAATCAGGGGTCCTGCAGGGATAGATGGCTATATTGGCTTGTGACATGGTTTACTGCTGCTGTAAAGAGCTATACTTTACACCCAGTGAAAATCCAAACTCTCCTGGGATACACACACATACACAGACACACACTCACACTCACATGCTGAAACAGAACCTGAGAGGCCTTTCCCCCGACTGCCCACAACCACGAGAATCTGTTGACTTGGCAAAAAGCACTCTGATGGATGACTGGACTGAACAGACGTCTGTATACCGGAGCTCTGAATTATGTGCTGCATAGCCAAATAGTTGTGACTGAAGCTTTCACAGGCACGATGCTGACAGACAGCCTCCGGCCGGTCACATTAGCAGGTACGCCTGCAGCACATCCATCTGTGCGACAATAAAATGCAGCATAACAACCAGAACGAGGACAGGTGGCTCCCAAATCCAAATCAAGATGCCATGAATCACTCTCACATGTTAATACGTAGGAAATATTCAAAAGAAAAAGCTCTATATGTCACCATCATCCACTGTGTTTTTACATGTTCACAATTAACTTCTTAGAATGACCTGTGCTGTCTCCTCACAGCGTGGGATCCTAATGCCTGACATGCAGGTTGAATCATTCCCCTATTAGACGCCTCCCGCAGGGCAGACAAGCTGTGATTTGCTTCCAAGCTAATCGCCGGCCCAAGGTTTCACTGAGAAGTGTCCTGCATTACAAACATGCCACGATGCAGCTGTGTGTCCTGCTGTGGCCCTAATCCATTATTCTGACAGAACGTGTCTGCTCACCGGCACCGCAACCGACTGGGCCAACAGTAAAGCAGATTATGGACATAAAGATTCAGGCACTTACAGCCTTGAATAAAGCTCAAGCTACTTTGAAATTTGAAGCCAATATAGTACATGTTTTATTGATGTGTCAGCAGTGACTACATCTTTTCCAGAATTTGATAGATAAACGTGGATTTTCCTCTACATCTGAACTCTTTAATCAGACCAGAGGGATTATCTGATGATTTTTAAGAAGACTTCATGTTGTGCTACAGTTACATATGTATTGTGAGGGATCATGTAGACAGTGCTGTGTGTTTTTGTTCCAGTCGGTCAGAGAAAAAAACATTCACTAGGATTCACTGGGTCAGTGAGGGAGAGGCAGAGTACATCCTGAATGGGTTACAGAGCTAACAGACAGCTAGTCACATTCGGCAATTTAAAGTCCCATTTAACTTAATATGCATGTCTTTGGAATGTGGGAGGAGTCCCGAGTACCTGGAGAAAACCCACACAGGCACTGGGAGAACATGCCAATCCACATAGAGAGGGCCCCAGCCTACCAACAGGTTTTTACTGTGAGGTAGACTGCACCACTGTGCCACCCCCAGTTGAAAATGAACTGTATTTATGGGACATGAAAAGTAGGACCAGACAAAAGCTGTATTTTTACAGCTACAGATTGCTGATTAGAAAACGAACTTTGCGCCGTTTGTGGTTCATGTGTCAACCTTAAACATAGGATTTAGTCAAGACTAAGAGCATAAGACATTGTCTGGTTTCATGTTTTAGATAATGCGCTGCAGTTAAGGCTTCAATAGGAAGTTAATCCTTTAGGAGTTTTTTATCTTGAAGTTATGCCTTTGCTGCTCAGGCACGCACCTATGTCACCTCTACTCACACTCAACCTTGGATTGACTGGGAGTTAAGCAGCCACAACTCCAACACTGAGCCTCAGAACTCCTTTAGAAGACTGTGGGTTTGTCCGGGGGTTTCTGTAGCGCATCAGTAAGACTGTCTCCCTTTTCGTCTTTTCTTCTGAAAGCATGTTCATTTCACAGCTGAGTGTATCATTATTTGTAGAACATCTGTTCCTGCTACCTGCTCTTATAGATTGAAGGCATGCTAAACCTTATTTCCTCAGGGAGAATATTCATGAACACAGAGAATTCATTTTTTCACACCCGTCAGACAACTTGGTGCCATCGGTGGCTGGTTAATTCAAGAGGACAGTTATGGTATATTGAGAGCTGCGTAAATAGAAACATTACTTATAAAACTGTCACCTTGTGGCCCTTGTAACTGGAGAAAAAAGACCTCTCCAGCCCTCTGCCCTGCAGGCCATGTGAGGGCTGCTTGTCTCCCAGCAGGAGGGACACTCCGACTCCCCCCCCCTTCAGCGTCGTCCCTTTTATCTGCTGGCCGTTATTCAGCCTGATTAAAGGAATTCAATTTCCATCTGTCGCATGGTGATATTTAGTTCCAGACACAAGCGGCTCTGTGATGAGCTCTGAGAAAGAAGAGAGATGATGTTGAATGCAGAAGAAGGAAGCGGATTCATACCCTCATTGTCAAAGTGTTTGCAGAGCTGACGCAAGACTTTTAAGCATTCATTTGTTGCCGCGGCCCATTGCTCCAGGGCCTGCGTTTGAATTTGACTTTGATTGTCATGCCAGGCACTCGCAGCCCACCCTCACACACACACACACCCCTGCTGCAGGGCCGAGGGGATCTGATCAGGAATTTGTTCTTGAAAGGACATCGGTCAGGCGTCATCCGTCTGTCCTCATGCGTGCTCTGCATGGACTTTGAACTTCACACCTTCAAGCTGGTCTGATGTAGCACATTGATTCATAGTGTTTCTAACATAAGACATTTATCTGCAGCTGTATGAAGTGTTGCTTTGATTGATGATCCAACCAAGCGTATAGCACATTTTCTTGTACTCCTACGCATTTGTCAAGGCTGTATTAACTGACGTCTGTGACTCACTCAACACCTAACGCTAGCTTCCTTTATAGAGCTAATTGCTGACATGCTGGTAACACTGAACTAGAGTGTCCAGTTTATTTCCTGAACTCTCTGAACACATTTCCTCAATGCATAGCGGTAGGACGCAATGTGTCTAGGTGACCACAATGACAGGCAGTCTGAGTGATAAGTCCTGTAACAGATGTGATAGATGATGCTAAATTCATCAAAGGATTGTGAGTCACATTAACCAGAACAGAACGCTCACCTCCTCTCCTTTACAGTAAATGCAAAAAAAAAAAAAAAAAAAAAAAAATCGTGGTGCTTTTGCCGTGTAATAAACAGAACTGATCTGTGACATGCAGACAAATGGAGATAGGCATACAAATGCAGCACTGATGGTCAGGTCCACCCTTTCAACTTCAGCTTTTATTCTTCATTTTTTTAACTCGGCATTCAGATGTGCTTTGAACTCTCCCTGACATCTCTGTTTTTAGCTGCCTCAAAGAGTATAAAGGTTGCACGAGTCATTTGCTTTCATTCGGCACCTTGGCATCTGCCACCGTAAGCAGCCGTTGGCGTCTAACACGTGGACCTGCCTGCTCAGTCACTCTCTGAAACATGCCATTTGAGCAGCTAATGGAGGGGAGCCCACTGAGGAGATGGGCGTAGGTGTCGAGGATGGATTTGTTGTGGGAGGTTGGGAGGCAGAGTGCTAATGGTCATACTGGGCTTTTGCTGTATTGTTTAGAAGCAGGCTTTGATTGGGGCTGAGGATTTATGGCCCCTGGCGTGCACTTTGTCTGACAGGGAATGTGTTCCCTGCAAAGTGGCGCTCACAGCAGCAACCAGAGCCGACTCGGCGTTCGCTGCTGTAGCAGGATGACAGACAGGCTAATCGGGGTGTTATGGATGGTTTCACACCCTGGATGTAATTGGAGGCTGTTCTAGAAGAGCAACCCACTCCAATACCACCCATCACTTCCCGCAGCAGCTGGCCTCTCCCCAGTGTTCCCCTCCCTATCTCCTCACACAGACAAACTCCTTCCCTCCTTCACCTCCTCCTCGCTGTCTTCTCTCCCGTCTTCATCTCATCCCGTGTCACTGTAGAGAAGAGCTGTCATCTCAGTCTAACAAAATATGAGCTTCAAATATCACGTGCACCAAAAGCCTGCAGGGCCAGATTGACTGAAGCTCATGGGACGATTGATGGCTCTGATTGATATCTGGTGAGATATTATTATGTAGCTGAAATGATAATTAACAACATTTATCCTGAATTTCCACAGACTCAGAAATGATTCTTCAAACTCTGTTTTAATTATGATAAGAGCTTCAAATCCAGTTTAGTCTCTGGGGTTCATGCCTTGCCATACCTAGTTAAAGCCTGTGGGTTTTTTGACAGATGATGGAGCCTGTGGTTGTAAACACATGACAGCAGATAGCAGCAGACGATAATAACTTATAATGACAGTACTCTCATCTGACTCCGTCTGGATCAATAATTGTAAGCAACTTATTTATTTGCTTGCCGAGTCTCTTCTGTGATATTTAAATCCCTCTTGTGTTTTATTAACCTCATTGGACGCGCGCTTAAAGGAGGATATCTGCTGCTGGCTTTAGAAATAAGGTTCTATCAAAGGAGGAGGAACTGTGGTGGAGGGAGGGAGGGAGGGGGTGAAATGAAAGAGATGATTTAATTTTCATTGTGACACAGAAATATTGAAAGCCTTAGCTGGTGAAAATCATAAGCCTCTACACACGAGAGAAGAAGAAAAAATGAAGAAAGCGAGCCTGCAGTGTTTTTACAACCAGTTTCATCAGAGCATGAGGGGATAGAGGAGGAAGGAGGATGTTGGAATGTGCCGCTCTTGTTCCTCCTCAACCCCTGGTTCAACTTTGCTCCTGATTGTTGGCTTCAAACTGCCTTTATCTTGTGTACTTGTCACACACCAAGCATCCTTGGGGATGAACTGCTAATGGGGTGATACTACACTGTCTCCACTCCCTCTTCCTCACCTCTTCCATCTGTGTCGGTGCTTCCAGGCGTTTCTTTCTTCCTCTCCTTCTTTGGGTTTCTCAGTCGCATGTGTTTCCCTTCCTTCTCCTCAGCCTGCTGAACAGAGTAAGCAGAACTGCCAACTTGCCCCTGCTAGAAGTTTAATAGCCAGGATACAAATAAGTACATGGCAAACAGCTGTGGTCTGCATGTGTGTGTGTTATTAATGAAGGCTGCTGAATGTTCAGCTCGCACACTGTGATCGTCCCCTGCTGAGTGAGGATCAGTAGATTTGTGTTCCTTCATCCATTTCTGTTTTTATACATCCACTTCTCAGTCAGTAATGCGATCCACCAGATTGATTGATCACACTTTTTTTTTCTTTTTGGATCAGCGTCTGTTTCTCTCTCTGCCTCTGACCAATATTAATGCAGAATCCCAGTGCACTGGATTAGATTGCTGCTGATTCTGACCGTATTAAACACAGCATCAGATTGGTTTGACTGATCAATAATGAATTATGTATTTCCCACATATGCTTCATAAAAAATGTCAATCTCAATTATGAGGGTGTAGTTCAATAAACCAGTGTTGGATGATGGCCTGAATTGGCATGAATATCATGCAGTGTATTATATTACAGTCACCATGAATTTGACTGGCTGCCTGCTTCCTCTGCTATGTAGCCATTGTTTAATCAGATTTGGTTGTGCAACCAAGCAGCAGTGTTTGTAAAAAAAAATTGCATTTGTTGCTTGAGAATGAGAAAAGGTGAGCATGCAGCATAAAGGTAGAGTGTAGCAGCTTTATAGCACAAAGTGAGGATGAAAGAGGCTTTACAGTGTACTAGAACACAAGGTTTAAGGCACTTGTTTACTTGATTCACTTTTCAGACCTATAGTGCCCACTCCTTTTAAATAGAAAAGTCGCTTGTAAATCAAAAATACACATCAGTGAAACGGTGCTTGCTGAAGAATCAACAGTATAGTCGCAGCTGATGTCGCCTCCAGCAGAAATAATTAGTGTGCTGCTGAAGACTGGTTAGCTCTCTTCTTCCTTCAGATGTCACACCCCCAGATTTTGTGAAATTTCCTGAATTGTGATCTTCAGATCACAGCTGACTCAGGAGTGTCATTTCAGGCAATTTGCGCTGCTCCTCTGGAGCTCCAGAAGAGTGTTTTTCATCTATGCGTTAGTAATCCCACATAACCTTAGTGCATGAGTGTGTTGAAAGTTTGTGAAAAAATGCTGAGAGGAGACTGTCTTGTATTTTCTCTATAGACACTGAGGATTCAGATCAACTTATATAGTTTTAAATCTGTAATAATTAACCAAAGACTTGACTTGATATTTTAGTTTGTGAATTGGAGAGCAAATTAGAACCTCTTCGTTCTGTGGCAGTGATCTCCTGATGGTGAACACAGCGCAGGACTCTCACTGGATAGATGGCCTGCAGATGCTAAAATAATGAGATGAAAGAGGCGATGTAGAGAAGTGGGAGATGAAAGACACAAAGCACTGCCTGCAGAGATGAAGTGATTTCAGTGAACCGGTCTCGTTTGCAGAAATATTCTGCACTACCCCGTTATAATGTTCCACCTCTCTGTGTGGGACAGATTCTCTGCGGTGTTCACCTGTCCCTCCCACTCATCATTAAACCTATGAATAGCTGTCGTCTGCTCCGTCTAATAGAGTGTGGAGTTTTCCCTGGACTCCCATATATGCATTATTAATTATCTGTTACAGGGTCGGGAGACGACGAGGGGAAGGGGAACATCAGATATCTGGGTTGTAGCTTGCAACAAGATCTGCGCTGTTATGCAAACATTGTTTGTTGTTATATTAGGATATGAGGGCTCAGAGCAGGAGCGGTATTTTAGTGAAGATCTATATACATTCTTCAGATTTCATGTTTCTTCATGTCCACAGATATGACTGCAGTGTTTGTGCGGCACTTAGCAGAGGCTGTAGTTTTTCTTCTTCTCTTACCCAGACATTTTCTTCTTCCTCTGAAGCACAACTGCCACTGAAAATGTTGGCTAATTCCCTTAGTCATTGACAATAAGTGCCAAGATGTGATCTACTCCAATCAATCCCCCCCCCCCCCCCCCCCTAACTCCCTCCCCTTCACAACCTGTCAGACCTGCCTTTACTTAACAAGGCAAGAGGAATGATGGGATCTGCCATCTGTGTAAATTGCTCCATAATCTCATCTGACTGGCTGTTTCTGATGAAGCAGACAGAACGTGGCCTCCTTTTACTCGTTCTGTTTTTCCAGACGTTATTGGCTCACCTGTCAGACAGCACCGCCACCTTCGATCGCACAAAAGACATATTGGGGGGAAAAATGGCAGACTGAACGCTGATGATTATGATCTTCATCTATCCCGGATTGTTATCATTAGTGTAGAGACATGGCTCGCATTAAGACTAGGAGTTATAAATGGGCCACATGTGGCTGCAGCTTGTTTAGCGTACCCTTGAGTTTTGTCCAGCTGCTTGTTTTTCATCTGCAGCTGAGTAAAAAAAAAAAAACCTCATCTTCAGCTGAAGCCTGCAGTTTTCAAGTATCTTCTCCAAAAAAACTTTCTTCCTCAGCAACATTCAATGGCATAACTGTGGCCTCGAGACTTACTTAACCACTTTAAACCGTCTGCACTGACAAGGGTCCGTTTTGTGTCACCACCACAGTGTAGGAATCCGATCTCTGACAGAGACCTGCTTGTATTCAGAGTGCTACTTTTGTCAGCAAGGCAAAAATAAAAAAAAAGTCATTTCCAGTCTTTACGGGAAACGTGACCTTTACGCGCATTGTTTATGCTGAAGAAAAGTGCAGGGTGCAGCAGCAGAAACAGCATCTTTCTGGCGTAGGAAGCGTTTCCCTCAGCCTCCAGGCATTGTGGGTGGAGAGCTGACCTTAACGGCGCACCACCCATGCTCCACCGTGTTTCCCTTCACCTTTCTTTCTGCGACTTCTAGTAAAAGCCAGAACTCAGGTGAAAGTCATAACAATGAAAAACTCTTTGGCTTGTATTTATGGAGCCTCACAAAGCAGCTGTGCCAAGTCCCTGTACAGGAAATATCTTGTCACTGTGAAACCTCTTTATTTATTAGGATCTGCAGTGTAGCCAGACATTTTATTTTCACCACGTCACCTCTCTGGGTGATTGAAAATAATAGTGGAAGCTTTCTGTGAGTTAAATTAAGGTCGGACTTTTCATATCAGATATGAGGGCATGGGACCATTTCCTGTGTCTTTCCCTGCTTTGATGTTTCATTCATGTTACTCTGAAGGCTGAATTTTCACAAAGTCAAACATTAATTGCAGTTTTCCCCTCTAAATATCACTATCAGTTGCTCCTCTTGAATTACTCGTGTCTAATTTAGAGCTGTATCATTCATCATTATCTTGACCTAAGCCATGACCATGTGTAACCATGTGGTCATGGCCACTTAGAAAATGTTAATCCAGCTCTCACAGTAATTCTCTTTGTCTTTTTAGTGGACCAGAGATTGTGGGTAATGCAAACTGCATCTGTGTTAATTAATCAATAAAGTATTAATATAGTATAAAGAATAATAAAGTGTTTTCTATTCTGCTCTATTCTGTTATAACTGCCCACTCTCACTTGGTGGCAGGTGTAACATTTTACACCAAAATGACTAGGTTTTTGGCTCATGAGTGATCCTACAGCAGCACTGCAACTGGAAAGTAGGGATGTAACGATATTGACAATATCGCGATATCGCGGTAATAAAAGTGTCTCGATATCGTCGTGGTCATGTTACGATATTTTAAAGCCAGGAATCCGTCAAAAAAAACAAGAATAAGCAGGCTCCCGCGGAATAAAGCATTGTAAACTACATAGACAATGAACCTTTGCGATGAAGAGAGCCAATAGGAGTGCACGCTGTCCATACA